>LKNJ01006927.1:0-14608 GCA_002120245.1 Maccullochella peelii
CTCCCTCATCTTTTTAAGTGGGAGAACTTGCACAATTGGTGGCTGACTAAATACTTTTTTGCCCCACTGTAGCTAGCAACCTTAGGCTGCAGTTTTTGGATTGGGGGACTGGATTAAAATAGTTTTGAGCTGCAAGTTACAGCTTAACATTAGCTTGTTGGCTAATGCTAATATAACTTTCTGCTGCTGTTGATAATGGCAGCTGTTTTGTGATTACTGTGGCTGAAAATGGCAAAGATTCTGACTAACCTAAGCTAAACACGCCCTCAAAATGAAACTGATATCCATCTGGAACATGTGCCAGAGAACAGCAGGATTTCATTACAGAAAATAACACACTGTTCTTTTAAACCAGCAGGAATTCCACCAGAAAAACACTTAAACACATTTACATTCAAACATAAGGCCTTAAATCTTTCTACCTGCCACATATGTGTATCTATATAAATAATAATAAATAATAAAATAATGTGTGTGCGTGTGTGAACAGACAGTTAATCCGGTAATTACTGTCTGACTGCTGCAGAGGAATGCACCGGCCAGACATTACACTGTGTGTGTGTGTGTGTGTGTGTGTGTGTGTGTGTGTGTGTGTGTGTGTCTGTGTGCGTGTGTCTGTGTGCGTGTGCGTGTGCGTGTGTGTGTGGTCAGTGGCTCCAGACAGGAAGTAGGAGTGAAGGCGCCGTCTTGCAGCACAATAACAAGACTAATGGAGTCAGAGAGCCGACAGCGGAGGTGTCTGCTATCAGCGCCCCCTACAGGCCGCAGAGTTCATCACAGCCATGACGTGAACAAACATCCTGATCCTTCATCTGTTCAGTCTGAACAAGTAAAGATTTTCAATCACAACAGACCTCAAATTATGAAATGTTATGCTGATAACATTTGACTGAATGAGTAAATAACGTCAGTCAGCTTAGCATGATCAGATGTTTCCCTCTCATTATAAACTGTATGAATCCTACTAACTGTGAAACACAGATGAAATAAAACTAATATCTACATTTGCTAAAGATTTATCTGTTGAGCCTCTAAAACTGTCATGTTTGGAAGTTCTGCTTGCGTGTGATGCTACAGTGACTTCCTGTTTACATAACTAACATTAAAAGTAAAGTAAAAGATCTGAACACTTCTTCCACACTGGTTAAGTTTATCCTTCGACAGATAAATCAGTCACTGCTGGTTGGTTCGGGGAAAATAACCCCCCAGACCCCCAGACCCCCAGCTAACATGAACACCCCATTAGACTATCAGGCAACAATGAACAATAACTAAAAATGATGCAATGGAAAAAGATTAGCCAGCTAACGTGCACGTAGCCCTGGTTGGCAGATTGAGTCTCTTACATGTGGGTAGAACTCCATGAGGATCAGGAACTCTGGTCGTCCGTCGGCCGCCGTCCTCTCGTCGGCGGTCACGAAGTGGGCGATGTTGTCGTGTTGGTGCAGTAGCGGCAGACAGTAGATGGAGCGCTCGTTGGCATAGTTCTGCCGGTTGGCCGAGCTGAAGAGTTTGACGGCCACGCAGCGCTCGTTAAGACAGCCGCGAAACACCGTGCCGTAACGACCTCGACCAATCAACTGTCAGGAGGAAGGAGAGCGCTGTTAGAGACAGAAACAGAGAGACGGACTTGTGTGGTGTCCCTCAGGGTTCAATTCTAGATCCTCTAACATTCACGTTTCACATGTTTAGACTTTATAAGGTAACGATTTTAAATATGTATATTAACTCTGTAATAAACAACGACTTTGTGGTCCCGCCTCTTCTTAAAGGGACAGTCCACCAATTTTACATGTCAAAGTCAACCTACCGTCTTTACGACTCTGCCTGTGAAAACAGCAAAGTCTTCATTGGCTCTAAAGGCGTTTTGTCAAGCTGATGATGTCATAGTGGTATCATCAGGATTGTCATCTCAGTTTGGGATCAGAGGCTACACACTGTGTGTGTGTGTGTGTGTGTGTGTGTGTGTGTGTGTGTGTGTACCTCCAGTAGTTTCAGATTATCTAGGTCGACAGCAGCGTCTGTGTTTGCTGCCTCCATCACATCCAGAGCTGACAGACTGAGTTTCTGCTTCCCTGAAAACACAAACAAACACGCCCACACAGCTGCTATTCACCGTTATCAATATTATTAATCACATGTCCTCACAGTGTGTGTGTTTGTGTGTGCACCTCTCATCATACGGTATCCCAGGAACAACGCCATGATGATGACAGCTGCTATGGCGACAGTTACCAGGGCGATGAGCGCCGTCTCCTCCCGCCGCAGCGGCTGGTGATCTGTGGGACGATGATGTCATCGTTAACATCACTGTGACATCACGACTCAGACAGAAAACATGATGGAAGTTTGAAGACGAGCCAGAGATTAACCTGCACACACACACACTCACACACACACACACACACACACTCACACTCACACACACACACTCACACTCACTCACACACACTCACACACACAGTCCGTCGTGGATCAATAAAGATTTCCTTTCACCTCCTCCTGAAACAGAGACTATCTCTGTCTCTTCATTGTTCCTCCTCTTCCTCTCGGTTTCATCATGATCAAACAGAAGTACTCAGATCTGTTACTGCAGTAAAAGTACTAACACCACAGAGTAGGAATACTCTGTTACAAGTAAAAGTACTGCATTAAAACATTTTACTTAAGTAAAAGTACAAATATATCAGCATCAAAATATACTTAAAGTACCAAAAGTAAAAGTACTCTTTATGCAGAATAGTACATATTATAATGATTGAAGCATTACTGAAGCTGGAGCTGCTTTTATTACGTTATATTCTGCTGGTAGTTCAGGATCAATACAGTTTGATCTTAATTTATTAGTTGATTAAATTTTGTATTAATAATCGGTGCCTGTAAAGTTATCAGATTAATGTAGTGCAGTAGAAGTACAAAGTAGCAGAAAACGGAAAATACTCAACTAAAGTACAAGTACCTCAAAATTGTACTTGAGTAAATGTACTTAGTTACTTTCCTCCATAACTGTCCAGCACTTTATGAACAACATGGTGGACAGTTCAGAGAGAGTTTTCTGCCCAGCAACAACCAGTTCGAGGCTCGTGATTGGTCAGCGCAGAGAGACCCACTCACCTGTCTGTCTGTCGTCCCGCCCATCTGTCTTCAGCAGCCTCAGGGCGGGGGTGTCAGCGGTGGGCGGGGCCTCGGTGAAGTTGGCGTTGCAGAGGTCTCGGCTGCAGCAGCAGAAACGGTAGCTACCGTTCTGGATCTGAGAGGGTGTCGTTGTCACCAGGCAACGGTCGCCATGACACTCCTGCTGGTTGCCAATGTGAGTCCAGCAACCTGGAAGACACATGGAGACACGAGTGTGTTCCTGACTTAGGCTACCTCACACTAAACACCAGTTAATCAGGAAACAGCTGATTTTTGGGTTAGTCTATGTAATGTCCCCAAAAGTGAACTAAGTAAACGTGTGTGTGTGTGTCTCACCTTGCTTCACCAGGTGTATTTCCCCGTCTCGTCTCTTTTCCCACAATCCATAGCAGCGGGAGCCGCGGCTGCAGCGAACCGTGCCGTTTTCTCGCACTACTCCTCGCAGGTCATTGGTCGTTCCACTGTGAGGCTCCACCCCCTGCAGGTGGTCAGTGAAGGCACACTCTCTGTCCTCCGACTGAAAACCTTCAGAGAGAAGTTTAATGTAGTGCAGTTCTTCAGCTGAAACAGGAGGAAGTGAAGTTTCTCCACGAGGAAACTTATTGAGTTTAGTAGTTTAGTTTTAGTTTCTTCTGTCGTCTCTTTTGTCTCACAGTAACTAAACCAATCTGAACCAAATCTGAGCAGAAACACAGAAACAGTGTGCAGGTCAGCCTCCCTGCCTGGGAAAGTGTGACAGAGCCAGATAAGAGCAGAGCGGCGCTGTGTTGCCTCGGGCTGCTGCTGTCCTGCTATAAGAGCTCTATTAATCCGATGTCCCCACATCACATCTCTGTAACGTCTCTGCCCACTAAACCTTCACTGAGTTCTTTAACAGCAGTAAATGTTCTGCTGTTATATCTGATCTCATTACAGGATTATTCCTCATCATTCATGTAAAAGCAGGATTTTACTGTCGGAGCTCATTTTACACTAGTTTGTGTCGGACTGCAGCTAATGATTCTTTTCATTCTGTTCTCCATTAATCCATTGATTGATTGATTGATTCTATATTACAGTCACAACTAAACAGTCAGTGATTCAGTTTACTGTCATTTAAGACGAGACAAGCAGCAAATCTTCACATTTGAGAAGCTGAAACATGAAATGTTTTACAAGAAAAACGACTTAAAGGATTGATGATCAGTTATCAGACTGGATGACCAGCACTCAGTGTAGCATGGACAGAGACGTAGAGCTGGTACTCAGAGCTAACCAGCTCTGCTGTCAGACAGGAACTCTGCTGGAACTTTACAGTACATAGCCATAGCCCTGCCGTTTATCGGTACATAGCCGCAGCCCTGCCGTTTATCGGTACACAGATCACTGACTGCCCCCCCCCCCNCCTGCCTGTCTTATATAAGTACACACACACACACACACACACACACACATACACACACACATACACACACATACACACTGTGTCGGAGCCAGTCTCACTGTTTAGTCTACTGTAAACACACACACACACACACACACTGAGAGGAGGGTGGAGTGTGTGTCTGCGTCTTATCAGCCACATCACAACACAAACACTGACAGACTGACTGACGGCAGAGTGTGTGTGTGTGTGTGTGTGTGTGTGTGTGTGTGTGTGTACTTATATAAGACAGGCAGGATGTGAGGTTGTGTGTGTGCGTCACGAGTTAATTGCAGAAACAATCAGGAGTTTTGGGGAAAATAAAACGAGTTTATGAAACGTTTGGTGTTTTGGAAAATCACCAACCACATTTCAAATCTAAACCTTTACATGTTTCCCCCTGCTCCCAGTGTTTGTGCTGAGCTAGGCTAACTGAGTGTGACCTGATGTGGTCTGATACTGACCGCTCACAGCAGGCAGCAGCAGGACACACACACACACAGTCAACGCTGATGAAGCTCCATGCACAGCAGCCATGTTGGATCCACCTCACAGGTTCGAGTCCCTGGAGACGTCACGCGAACACTGAAACCCTGGGCAGCATCACTGATCCTGGGTCCCTCAGCATCCCGTCCTCTGAAACACAGAGACACAGAGTCTGAGACACAGAGAGACACAGGGACAGAGACACACAGAGACAGAATCTGAGACAGAGACACAGACACACAGAGACACACAGAGACAGAGACAGAGACACACAGAGACACACAGAGTCTGAGACACAGAGACACACAGAGACAGAGACACAGACACACAGAGACACACCGAGTCTGAGACTCAGAGACACACAGAGACAGAGACACAGAGACACACAGAGACAGAGACACACAGAGTCTGAGACACACAGAGACACAGAGACAGAGACACACAGAGACAGAGACACACAGAGACACAGAGAGACAGAGACACACAGAGACAGAGACACAGAGAGACACAGAGACACGGAGAGACACAGAGAGACACAGAGAGAGACACAGAGACAGAGACACGGAGAGACACGGAGAGACAGAGACACGGAGAGACACAGAGAGACAGAGACACGGAGAGACACACAGAGACAGAGACACAGAGAGACAGAGACACGGAGAGACACAAAGACATGGAGAGAGACAGAGACACAGAGAGACACAGAGAGACACAGAGAGACAGAGACACACAGAGACAGAGACACGGAGAGACACAGAGAGACAGAGACACGGAGAGACACAGAGAGACAGAGACACAGAGAGACAGAGACACACAGAGACAGAGACACGGAGAGACATGGAGAGACACACAGAGACAAAGACACGGAGAGACACAGAGAGACAGAGACACACAGAGACACACAGACACAGAGACACACAGAGACAGAGAGACAGAGACACACAGACACAGAGACACACACAGACAGAGAGACAGAGACACACAGACACAGAGACACACAGAGACAGTGAGCATCTGGATGTTGCTGCTGTGAGACTTTTTAAGGTTCAGGACTCTGAAGCCTGTCCCTCCTTCACACATTCATTGCTCCCTGAGTAACACACACTCACTGGGACTCTTGAGGCTCTCGGGGTCTCGGGTTCCCGGGGTGCCGGGGTGCCAGGGTCCCGGGCAGCTGCCCACTTTTCCTAGTAATTCAGCCCTGATTATAAACCTGCTGTAGGCTGAACCAGCTGTGTTTGTTATATATTTAATCATCTCATAATGTGACAGCAGCAGACCTCCACACACTGCATACTATCATTATTACTATTATTATTATTATCAGACATATTGAGCTTAATATTTCATACAACAGTAATCATTAACATTGATCAGCTGAATCATCTGATAGTGGTGTATTGATCAGCTCAGTGACCTTCATGATCATCGTCTGTACCTGTGATACACCTGCAGCATGTATCGTGTGTGTGTGTGTGATCACAGTATTGATCACCTGTGACGTCTGTCTGCAGGTCAATCTAACGGCGCCGTTATTACAGCTGATGATGGAAGGGAGTGGCAGTGTGTGTGTGCATGTGTGCGTGTGTGTTCATACCGGTGAGGATGACTCCGGCTTTGCAGGAGGAGATGAAGCAGCCTGTCTGTCTGTCTTGCTGTCCGTCTGCCTGTCTTGCTCTCTGTCTGTCTGTATTCCGGGTCTGTTGTGGTCCGGCTCAGCTCGGTTCGGCCCGGTCCGGATCTCCTCTCCAGGATCGAACCGGATCCAGATGCAGGATTCTTCAGAAGAAAATCCGCAGAAATGAAGCCGCCCTCCGTTTCTCTGCGGCCAGACTGTCACCCAGCAGAGACCAGGAGAGACCTGCAGAGACCACAACACGCCGAGCTTCCGGGTCACACTTTCAAAATAAAAGCCCGAACATCTAGCGGCCTAATCGATATTTTTCTTTTCTTTCATGTTCCTGATTTTACTCACAGAGTATTTTACAGTGTAGTATCAGTACTTTTACTGCAGTAAAGGACCGGAGTACTTCATACAGAAAGTGAGTGTGTTTATTGTTGGCTTCCGTTTATTGGTTATGCTGATGATGAAACACGATGGGTCCGGGTCTGGGGGGCTCCCCGCCTGGCTAAAGGTTTCACAGCAGGATGGACGAGAAGACGAAGGTACGTTTATAAAATCTAAAACAGATTCAAACAGAAAAACATTAGAAAAGGAACACATTATTGCTGATATTTAATAATCCGCTGTCTGCTCTTTTATTTTGAAGGCAACTGTACTCCACTTCCTGTCTCCTGTCTGGCTGCCTTGACGACAGAGAGATGGAGACAGACAGACAGAAAGAGAGAGAGACAGACAGAGCGACAGACAGAGGGAGACAGACAGACTGAGAGAGAGAGACAGACAGAGAGAGAGAGACAGAGGGACAGACAGAGAGAGACAGACAGAACGACAGACAGACAGAGAGAGAGACAGACAGAACGACAGACAGAGGGAGACAGACAGACAGAGAGAGAGAGAGAGACAGACAGACCGACAGACAGAGAGAGACAGACAGACAGAGGGAGACAGACAGACAGAGAGACAGAGACAGACAGACAGAGGGAGACAGACAGACAGACAGAGAGAGAGAGAGAGAGACAGACAGAGAGACAGACAGAGACAGACAGAGGGAGACAGACAGAGGGAGACAGACCGACAGACAGAGAGAGAGACAGACAGACTAAGAGAGACAGGAGACAGACAGACAGAGAGACAGACAGACCGACAGACAGAGAGAGACAGACAGACAGAGGGAGACAGACAGACAGATAGACAGACAGAGACAGACAGACAGAGGGAGACAGACAGACAGACAGACAGACAGACAGAGACAGACAGACAGAGGGAGACAGACAGACAGACAGAGAGACAGACAGACTAAGAGACAGACAGCAGGGCTTCCCCCCCTCCCTGATGAACTAATATATATAATAATGAGTGAGGTGGATCCAGCGCTCCTGTTTGTGGTTTTAGATCAGAGGCTGATCATCCAGACTCTCTGTGCTGTTGGACACCAGTCTGGACCTGAACCAGGATGTCTCCAGCTCAGTCCCGGCTCTGTGCTGCCGTGCTGGATCACCTGCCTACAGGAGTCCTGATGATGATGAAGCAGCCGGGGGTTAAAGATCCGGAGTCGGTCCGGTTCATGAAGGCCGAGCGCAGCTTTATGATGTCATCAGTCACCTGCTGTTACCTGCTGGCTGAGTGCGCCCTCTGCTGGACACGTTACACCTCACATCACCATCATCCAGCTGTTTCCTTCATCAACTAGCCTGTCCTCAGGGTTACGTACTGCAGCTAGAAAGAACTCAGAGACAAAACAATAATAATTATTTTATAATAATTTTGCCATAAGTGTCAGTGTGAACACACATGAATAGTGAGTGGAAGAACTACCACGATCTGGAGGAGGAGGTGGGGGGTCTCAAGTGGTCTCAGGGGGTCTCAGGTCTGTCAGGCTCCACCCACATTCATACATTTTTGTTTTAAAACGCATACCTTTTGCTGCATTTACACCTAGCGTCCACACTACTCTGGCGTTTTACATCAGCCATGACGCGTCCTTCCCTGATTCGTCATGCCCGTATCACGTGACCACCAGCGGTTAGTTCAACATTAATAACTAATCACAACGCTTCCTTTCTGTAACAGTTACACCTGGCCGCCAGTCCCTTTGCTCCATCGCTGTTCTGCAGACAATCTGCCGCCACGTGCATGCCCAGTGCACGTGAATGGTCATGTGATGTGCGTTTTCAGGTGTGTCGTGTGGATGGAGATCGCTTTCGTTTTAAATTGCTGTTTTAAAATGAAAATGTAGTAATGTGGATGGAGCTTCAGGGGGTCTCAGGTGGTCTTGTTGGGTCTCGGGTGGTCTCAGGGGGGCCCTGGAATTATTCAGTCCGCCCCTTTCCTCTTCCCCCTCCTGCAGCTCGGTGTTTTCAGACCGACAGACAGAGTTTGTACGGAGCAGCAGCCAGAGGAGGAGGAAGAGGAGGAGGAAGAGGAGGAGGAGGAGCAGCAGCAGCAGGAGCAGCAGCAGCAGGAGGAGGAGGGAGTCCCGTGATGAATGTCCTGATTCTTCAGGTGGAGGAGCCCCTGCAGCGGTGGAGATCAGCACCTCCTCGTGTCTGTGAGTGTTTTCTTCTTCACGTTTATTACGTTTATTAGAGTTAAAACACGCGTTTAATAGAAGACTGAACGTTTTCTTTTCCTCGGGGTTTAAATCAAACGGACCCGGACTCTCCGGTGGGCGGAGTCAGCGGCTGCACGCGGCTCGCGCCGGTTCACCAGCCTCGTGAGCGCAAACAAAACAAACAGCAGTGTCGATTCATTTAATTTCATTTACATCAGCGAAGAAACACGCAAGAAAAGAATAATATATTATTAATATATTGTTTTAATAGTTCAATGATCATTTTCCTTCTTTCTGTTTCTGAATTGATCTGAGATCGATTTATTGATCCCAAAGTCCTCTGAATCCACTGCAGTCCGTTAACTTCAGTTCATTTGATCAATAACATAAAACCCAAATGATCTCAAAACAAAACATCAAATATTATTTCAATCAAGAATATCAGAACATTTAAAATCATATTAAATATAGCATTTATCAATAGGAAATCAATCAAATGGATCCTTTTGGTCGCTCTTCAGATGTTTAGAAGTTTATTTCTCTGATGCTAATCAAAGCTCTGCTGATCAATAATCTGCTGATCAGCAGAAACTCAATAAACTGAGCCGTGACGTTTCTCAGCATGAACTCTGATGCATTATGGGAACTTTAACTTGAACTTAACCGGACAGAAAATCTAAAACTCAGATTTCTGCCTTCATGTAGATTTGATGCTTCCTGATTTATTTTGAAAAGTTACTTCACTAGATGTAATAATTTAAATAAGATATCAATACATTTGGGTGAAATGTGATAATTTCTGATACTTGTGTGAATAAGATGCAGGAGTTTCTGTTCTGGTGTCCAACTCGTTTGTATGTTGTATAAAACAAGATGGAAGACCGCTCTGTTTCCACGGGAACACATTCAGGTCAAATAACAGTCCTGTTTATCAAACCTGTATTAAGATGCTGCATCAGTTCTTGACATCAGCCAGAGAATTTCAGATTTATTTATGACATAAACTGTCATCATGTAATGTTTTTAAATCAGACTGACCAACACTAAAGACTCCGTGGTCAGCTCTGCTCTGTAGCTGCTAAGCTAACGTTATGTTAGCTTCACAGACTAACAGGAGGAGCAGATTCACACCTTACATTTTTGGTATAAATAAATTGTTAAGACTGAAACCAGCTCGACACTGTAACACAAGAACAGTGTTGTTTCTTTATTTCCATGTGTTCTACATGGCACCTGTTAGCTTAAGCCTCAGACTGTTAGCCTGGCACCTGTTAGCTTAAGCCTCAGACTGTTAGCCTGGCACCTGTTAGCTTAAGCCTCAGTCTGTTAGCCTGGCACCTGTTAGCTTAAGCCTCAGACTGTTAGCCTGGGACCTGTTAGCTTAAACTTCAGACTCTTAGCCTGGCACCTGTTAGCTTAAGCCTCAGTCTGTTAGCCTGGGACCTGTTAGCTTAAACCTCAGTCTGTTAGCCTGGCACCTGTTAGCTTAAACCTCAGTCTGTTAGCCTGGGACCTGTTAGCATGATACCTGGAAACAGTGTTTTTAACGTTTGTGTGCGTGTGTGTGTGCGTGTGTGTGTTTCACATCAGTCTCTGTGTCTGTTCTCGTTTCTGTGTCATTCCGAAGTTGTCTGTTATCTGTGTTTCAGTGTGGAATCAGGTAGAAACTGTTTGTCTCATTGATCTTCTATCAGCTGCTGTTATGAGTGAATTCTTCTTCCTGTTTCCTGATTCACTCTCTATGCATCCACAGTCCTTCTGTCAGTGAGGAAGAATACTGCAGTTTAGAAATACTCTTAAAAGTCCTGCATTCAAAATCTTAGTCAAATAAAAGTACAAAAGGTTTTAGCATCAAAATATATTTAAAGTAAAAGTACTCATTATACAGAATAATACATGATATTATTGGATAATAATTATTGATGCATTCATGTATTTAATATATGTTGTATTTGTAGAACTACTGTAGAACTTCTTATTGATGTTCAGTTCTTTGAATATTAACTGATTAATAGAAAATATAAAAAGGAGGTGGGGGATTCATTTTATGTATTTTCAGTTTTTGAACAAAGGAAATTCACTAAAATCAAACTCTGGCACTGAAAACACGAAATGTTAATTTTTGTCAGGTTTTGGAAATAATATTTCTTATTATAGTTTCATGTGGTTTTGTAGTCCTGGACTAACAGTAACATTAGCAGTTTTGTAGTCCTGGACTAACAGTAACGTTAGTGGTTTTGTAGTCCTGGACTAACAGTAACGTTAGCTTGTCCAACAGGCTAACATCACATGCGCTTTAGCTCATGTCAACCAGGTTAGCTTTGGATTTAAGCTTTTTTTCACACCTAAAACACTACAGAAGAACTATTAAGCTAGTTTTTGGGATTCACTCCTGACTAACTGCCACTAAAACTTGACATTCTTCAGCTGTGCTTTGTGTTTAGTACTAGTTAGCTAATGTTAGCATGCTAACATGATAAACTAAGATGGTGAAGCTGGTAAACAGGTCTCTCTGGGCCAGTCTGTAATCCTTCACATCAGCTGCTGCTCATAAACTTTGACATTTTGCTTTAAATGTTTGGTTTACGCCCCCGCCCCCCCGGCACAAACAGACGTTTGTTAGCAGTGTGTTTAGCAGCAGGATTAGCGTTAGCATTATTAGAAGCCGACAGCAGGTTTTTGGAGGCGTCTCTCAGCAGAAACACTTTTGAACTTCATGTATTTAACTTGAAGAATGTGACTGTTTTTCTATAAAGAGAGAAAAATGTCTGGAAATAATCAAACAGTTGCAGGATTACTGACAGAAACTCGCTGCGTAGTTCCTGCTTCAGAGCTCCAGCGCTAATGTGGACTTAATAGGAAGCAAAGGTCGACTTTTAGATAAAAATGGTATTTAAAAACAGAAAAAGACGTGTGTGTTTAGCAGCTATTAGAGGCTTTACAGCCATGTAAGGCAGCTGGAGAATGTGTGAGTGTGTTAGCAGCATATTTTAACTGTGACAGCAGGAAAACTAACAGCAGGCCGCTTCTGTTTGCTCTGAAAACACTCGCCATCGTTTCACTCAGATAAACCGACCAACAGCCAGCCAGCGCCACGGGAACTCAGACAGGCTGGAATAACTGAGGGCTGACGGAGCGCTCGCACTGAGCATGCTCAATGACCAGTTTTCAAAGTCTAACACTGTGCCCCCCCCCCCACCAACAGACACCCCCATTTCTATTGTTTGCAACCACAGTTCCCATGGTGCTTTGGGGGATGTAAATGGGAAGTATAATGTTGCCGTGGAGACAGTGAGTTAATTTTAAAAAGTCAAGAATTAAAATAAAAATGTTGTCTAAAGGTGAATAAACCTGTGTTTTCTCCTTATAAGGTCAAACATGTGGAGCGAGTCACATGTTGGCGTGTTCACACACACACACATCACCGCACGCACACACACACACACACACACACACACACAGTCTCTGATATATAAACATGTAGAGTTCAGGTTGATGTTAAAAACATGTTGAAAAATAATAATTTAATAGTAATTTAACTTCCTGATGTTCTAATATTAGTGTGTATTGATTATCTGACAGCAGGATGAGTGACATCCGCTTGGCTTCAGCCTCCTCCCCCGTCTCCAAGGTAACAGGCAGTTCCCGCGGCAATGAGCCTCCAGCCTTCATCCTCCCTCCCCGCAACGCCCGGGTCGCCCTGGGGGGGGACGCCCGGCTGGAGGGGAAGGTGGGACATTAGTTTGTCTTTAACTTCTCCAACAGGCTCATCCTCTGAGGAGCAGCATGAGATCTAGGTGGGAAGGTTGGTCTGGAGGAAAGGTCATGGGTCAACTGTGAGCGGACAGTACGGAGACACAGATGGTGGGGGGGAGAACTGAAGCCCAATCGATCACTTCATACAGACAGGTGCATGCAGGTGTTAGTTAGTGCAGGAGACAAGGGAGGAGGGGTTAACATGTCTTCAGTCTCGTGACCGGCTGCATCCAGATGTGAATATGGGAGGCCATCAACTGCACACACACACACACACACGCACACGCACACACACACACACTCACACACACGCAAGCACACGCACGCACACATGCAAGCACACACACACACAAGCACACACACACATGCACGCACGCACACACACACGCACACACACAAGCACGCACGCACGCATGCAAGCACACAAGCACACACACACATGCACGCACGCACACACACGCACACACACAAGCACGCACGCACGCATGCAAGCACACACACACACGCACGCACACACACACGCACACACACACGCAAGCACACACACACGCAAGCACACACACGCACACACACACGCAAGCACACACACACACACGCAAACACACGCTCACACACGCAAGCACACACATGCACGCAAGCACACACATGCAAACACACGCACGCAAGCACACACACGCAAGCACACACACACACACGCAAGCACACACACATGCAAACACACGCACGCAAGCACACACACGCAAACACACGCACGCACACATACGCAAGCACACACGCGCGCACACACACAAACACACATACGCAAGCACACGCACGCAAGCACACACACACTCACACATACGCAAGCACACACACACCTGTGATGATGACGTCTGTCTTTCAGGTGCAAGGTCATCCCGAGCCTCAGGTCACATGGTACAGAGAGGGGAGGGTTGTGATTGGTGGAGAGCGCTGTGTCGTGGAGCAAGGTGGGCGGGGCACCTTCAGCCTGGTGGTGGGCGGAGTCAGAGAGGAGGACCTGGGCCCTTACACCTGTCAGGCAACCAATCAGGCAGGCAGCCGACAGGTTACCGTGGAGATCCTTCTGCAAGGTTCGAATACCTGCAACACGAGTTCTGCTACTGGTTTGTCCACCAGAGGGCGCCGCCGAGTTGATTTACAGATTTAATATTCTTATTAAAAACAATCTGTAAACTCAGATATTAACATTAATGTTGGTCTCCAGAACCCAGAACCCCGTATTGATCAGGTTAAATTCCCAGCGCTGTGTGAGAGTGTGTGTGCGTGCGTGCGTGTGTTTGTGTGTGCGTGCATGTGTGTTTGTGTGTGCGTGCGTGTGTGTTTGTGTGTGTGTGCGTGCATGTGTGTTTGTGTGTGCGTGCGTGTGTGTTTGTGTGTGTGTGCGTGTGTGTGTGTGTTTGTGTGTGCGTGTATGTTTGTGTGTGCTTGTGTGTGCGTGCGTGTGTGTTTGTGTGTGCGTGTGTGTGTTTGTGTGTGTGTGTGTGTGTTTGTGTGTGTGTGTGTGTGTTTGTGTGTGTGTGCGTGTGTGTTTGTGTGTGCGTGCGTGTGTGTGTTTGTGTGTGCGTGCGTGTGTGTGCGTGTGTGTGTGCGTGCGTGTGTGTGTTTGTGTGTGCGTGCGTGTGTGTGTGCGTGT
>LKNJ01006928.1:0-14529 GCA_002120245.1 Maccullochella peelii
AAAACGTGAAGCGCTGTGAATACTTTCCGGATGCACTGTATACTACAGGGTTGGATTCTACATTGTGAAGTAGTGGGGCCTGGTTCCTACCAAATGACTGGCACAGCCAGTAAGGAAGAGCAAAAAAACCTCTTCTTGAGTATCATGTTTTTTAGACAAAAATTAGAGTGTATTATGTACTCTACATTGTAAGATCGTGCACATCCATAACAATCATCAGGAGAAGCGCAAAACATCACAGAGCGACACCCTGGCTGAGAGTTATAATCAGAACTAATTCCATTTTTATAAGGAATGACCGTGTGCTTTCTGGAAACTGTCACCACTCTTGGAAAATCTCTTTGGCCATGCATTTTGCTTGGCTGACACTCCTTGTGTAATCAGAGACAATGGTTTGACAGAATGTCACAGCAACACTACCGGTCTGGTAGAGAATCTCGCAGAAGCGGCTTTAGTGTCCTGGCTTGTAAGAAAACCTATCCAGGAGGATTCTTTTAAATTAGTCAGAGGAATCAGATTGCTGTAGCTGAAACAATCAAACCTCAAATGTTAGCCTAGTTGGCCCACATCCCTATCACTGACACTCAATCCCCCAACAAGATCAAAGTGGGCTCAAAAACGTCTGTTTATATGCTAAATGCATCATTCATGCTAGCAAGGTCTGTAACTTCCTCTCAGCATGAGTCTCCTTTCCTGTTTAAATGTGCAAGTGCTGTTCTTGCCAGCATGATAGAAGGCTGTCACTGATCAAGCCAAATCAACTGCACGCCTGTGATCTGGAAAAAGGATATTTTTACCAGTGAAGAGACTTCATAAAGTAAGTGTTTGTGTGTCACTGAGATGTGTAAGATTGCTATGTTATCATCATTCCAGTGTAAATAAGTGTTCCTCTGCATACATACCTAATGGAGAGATCACACTGCAATAACAACAGGCCACAAATGACAAACAATTTCAAAAATGTGTGATCTGAAACCATGACTACATGCTGTAAAATTATTTGAGTCATTTGTTACCTCAAATCAACTTTCCAGACCTGCCATTATCCATCCTTATATCCGATGCCCTCAGACTTTCCCACAGGTCCCAGTCACCTGATATCCACCTGCTTACCTGTTCCCCGTTCCCCAATTACCCCCAGCCTGCTCCTGGCCAGACTGTCAATGTTACTTTGTGCCTTGGCTTTTCCAGCCTCTTTAACCTGAACCCAAATCTGCAGCTGTATCTGCCTGCCTGCCTACATCTTTTACCTGCCCCGTTCCTGTTAATCCGTGGATTCGCGGCTACTTCTGTTTGGACTTGCTGCTTTTGTCTGTAAGCCTTTGTATAATCATTTTACCATTAAAATCACTGAACTGTTTCTTTCTGCCTGGTTGTATGCATTTGGGTCCTGTTCCTTGCTGCCTCGTACACACCCCGTGACACAATCACAAACCGTGAAGTTACAATCCCTGGATGTGGATTTGACAGTAAGTGCAGGTACGTTAAAGCACTCCACACTGATAGCGTGTGTGAGGCCATAGGCTAAAAGGTCACTGACATCAACATATATGGTGACAAAATATACTTCTAAACAGAAAATCAAAAAATACAAACAAGCACTTATAAACTGTATTTTCCAGAAATAATTTTAAATCTTATGACTTAAGAAAGAGTGAGTCAGCTATACAGTATTGATTGCAGTAAGCCCATATGACTAATTAGCTGGCACGACAGTCACAAACCACTGAAACCACAGATTGATAAACAAACACAAACCCTAGTGATTTGATACACTATATCTCAGTCTCAATGGCTCCTTTATATCTATGTTTCAAATACACTGTATCTTCAGCGTCAACACATAATGTGAAAATAGCTTACTGTATCCCATTTAATATTTTAGTTGCTTTGATGATAGTTAGCGTTCCAATCACACAAACCACATTATGAGACATTGTGGTCACAAAGGAAGTGTTAATTCCATTCCCATTTCAAAATAAGCAATGACTATTTCATTAAAGAGAAAATTATTAGGAAAATAGATAGCGCTTTGTGCTGAGATACTGACAATTTCATTTTATTTGTCTTAATGTTTAAGACTAGAAAAGAACAAACAGGCCTGAGAGTTTACAATAATAATAATTGTAGACTTGTATGCATTATACCTTTATACTTGGATATGTTTTGTTTTGCAAAACAAGGATTGTAATGTCAGTCAAAAAAAAAACTGTAGTCCAGTGAGGCTGCTTGCTACCTTATTGCAAATAGCAAGTGTCCCAAACTGGCTCAGTGAATGTGACAAAGAGCAAGTCCACTCTAGAGATTTAACAAATGAACAACGGTGTGAAGAGCCGCAATATCAGCAATGCAAGCAATACAGCCTCCAAAACAGTGGGAGGGACGTCACACCCCTGCCCTCTTAAACACAGGGTTTCACCTTGACATCGACACTAATTGTCCCAGCAAGCAACCTTGGATCCTCCAAATGCAGATCTGGTTTTTGCAGGAACAGAGGACAGCGAGGGATATAGAACAGTGAGGAAACTCCTGACCCAAAGTACACATGATAATTTTGAGCTCAAAATTAGCGCCAAAGCTCATCACAAGTGTCCAACACTAAGTGGCCTACAGCTAGACAACGCAACACATTCACAATGCTCTGCCTTCACAAAATCCCAGCAACCAAATAAACACAAAACTGGAATTACCATATAAAAGCTAAGCAAAGCAGCATACTCAAAGGTCCCTCTAAAACAAAGGCTCGCTAGCCAACCAAATCACCCCAAAGTGCATATTCAAAGAGGAAACCCATATTAACAAAGCTCACACAAACAAAATCAAACAAAGCATGTGCTGTAGCACTTGCTACCAAAGCTGCTTGACCAAGCTGCCAAGTTGCAGACACAATAACATTTAAGGTAACAACTTCCTCTTTGCTAATATTCTAGTTCCTCACCTATCAAAACAAATTCTACCATGAACCTAAACATCTTAAGGCAATTTAGCACTATATCACATTATTAAGACTAGACCAAAAGCACTGATTTTACAATATTAGCCATACTAGGAGGTTACAAGCTTCCCAGCCCTATCTAACTAATTCTGCTTAGTTTAATTTTAAGTATTTATGTTCCACCAGAACCAAAAGGTAACCAGAAACTGGCGACCCCCCCGGAAACAAGGGAAATGCTCACTAGACATTATCTTCACCCTAATTCCTGCCACACTAAAGTGAAAAAATGGTTGGTTTCCTCAGCCCTCAGCCTGCAAATAGGGGACAAAAGCTGCTCCCATCAAACATCCACCAAACCTAACATCTGCAAAGTAACCAGGCTAAACAACCTAAGTTCCCCAGGGTAAATTCCCCCCCAAAAATCATACCCACAATGCTAAACACCAAAGACACTTTAATTTGTACGCCTGAAAGTCCTGAAAACCACAATGGGGCATGACACAAGTAAAGAAAAGGTAACCACCCAGTGATCTTCTTTTGCTAAAAAGTTAAGGAAAGAAAAGTGCAGCATTGCAAACTCCACGAAGGCTGTACATTTTTGAATTGCCTTGAGAATGTGTGATGTGGATAGGGAAGACTCATTTTAATTATAAATGTAGCGCATATGAATGTTATATGAATCAGATATGAATATGAGACAGAGGTTCATATAAGATGTAAAGAGGGCAAGTCCGTATGCTTCTAAAGACAGACAGCAACACTGAGCTTTAATACTGTATAGAAGCACATTACGAATACATGTTGCCTTTTGTAGGGCAATTTGTCACCTCACACAAATGTTCCTTGAGTGTGTCAGCTCCGATCTATGCACCATAATGTGCGCTGTGCCACGGAGCTGGCAGAACATTAGCCAGATCTAGAGAGTCGAGCATCTATTGCTGCATATCCTGCGAGTAAAGTGAGCAATGTTTTAGTGGCTGTGGCAGGGGCAGAGGGGCCTCCTGCTTCGTGCAACTGCCCTAGCTTTCCTTCCTCAGCTGACATGCAGTATCACCTGTCAAAGTACTTAGATAATTGGATATGAGAGGGATCGCAGTCTCGCCACTATAACCAATGACACTGTCAGCACTGTCATTGAGAACCAGCATCTTCTTGCACTATGGGACCAGACTGAGGGAAGGGCTGAAGTAAATGTATTTTCAGCTGTCTGACTGAACAGGGAAGGAGATCACAAATCTTTCACCTAGCCATAGGGAGAGTGGCAGTAAATGTTTACAGTCATGTAAAAATGCTAAAAATATCCTCCCCTCCTGAAAGAATGACAAAGTGTTCTCTTTCACTGCTACAACCTGAGGACACAAAACAATGAACATCTCAAAATACTTTTTTTTTTTAATTCAAAACATCACTGTAAAGCCAAGTTTGGCAACCATTACAGGTTCACATGTGCCACTGGTCTTTCCTGATACTGCTGATGGTAACTGTAAAAGTGCAATAGGCCTTCATAAATATTGCATCCCCACTCTATCATCATATCAGCATCTAGCTGAAGTCACAGAGCGATCCCACCAGTTGACCAGGAGAATAAAGGTCATCAGTAAATGGCACATTAGTGTGTCATTTATGAAGTTATATTAATATTCCTGTCTTATTATACATGCTCAGACTTTTTTTTTTCATTCCTTTATGTCCCACTTTTTGCCCTTAGGAGATTTCTAGAATAAATGTAATATATATTAATTCTGTTCAAATTATTCCCTGTCTAACAGCTCACCTCACAGAGTGCCCTTATTAGCCAAGGTAAATGGAACTATTGCTCTGAGCAGGGTGTATTTGGGTTGCCTCAAGTCAACCCTTTCATGAAATCTAGTTATGGCTACACAGTTTTTTTTCTTAGAATACCGCCAGATCTGTAGGAAAGCAAGCTTAAACCCTCACCATGGTCGGCACAACAGAGATCTATAATAGCAGTAATATTTGAGCTATTTTTACAGTATCATGTGGTCTTGCAATATTTGAGATATAGGAAATAACCAGGACTCCACATTGAGAAACTGTACATGAGGGAGCAAAATAGTAATAGCCTAGGTGTTAATCCAAATGAAAACTGCTGTTTCATACTGTTCATAGCCTTGGCCACATATTGTGCTACAGTTCCTTAGCAAGAGCAAGAGAGTGGTAGAAATGAAGCAGCAGCATATAGGGAAATTATTTACTGGGTCATGAGTTATCCTCAAATGTTATAAGGAGTACAGCATCCATCCATTATCTATACCGCTTATCCTAAGAGGGTCACAGGGGAGCCAATGCTGGAGCCAATCCCAGCCGACACTGGGCGAGGGGTGGGGTACACCCTGGACTGGTCGCCAGCCAATCACAGGGCTGACACACACAGACAGACAAACATTCACACTCACCTACGGGCAATTTAGAATCATCGGTTAACCTCCCAACCGGTGGGTTCGAACCATCCGTGCCGCCCAGGAGTACAACATCTGAACCCAAATGATGCAGAAAATAAACACATGCATGCTAACACACATGAGCATGCTACTCACTTTGTCAGCTTAATGAGTGGACTGCTTCCTAAACGAAATGACGGCAGGTCTTCTGTGACTGTTCCCTTTCGGAGAAGAAACTTTTCTGTGAGATCAAATCCTGTGAACGGGATTACAATGTGTCACTTTAAACAAGCCAATGTTGAGATTATTTACAACAGTTGTGTTCATTCAGCACATACCTGTGATTTCCAGGGGACGATCTAAAATATCAGAAAACCTGTATTCCTCTACACTCAGAGGGGGACATGGACCATCTAGAGGAAAGCCACAAAGAAGTTGGTTTTGCTGATGTTCATTTATATTTTGGACCAGTTTTGACTAGTATTATAAAAGAGCAAATGATAAACTGAATGATGAATTAATTTCCTCAGTGCATTTCCTTTCATTTAAAAAAAATCAAATCTTCTTTAGGAGAAATCCACATCAGAGCAGAAAATCAATCCACAGTTTTTTTTCCCATTAATCTTTAAAACTTTAGTTTAAACTTTAAAAAAAATAATCCACAGGGACAGGACATTGAGATGTAATTTACAGGCAAGCCTAGATCTGCTTTACTGACAATTAAATGGAGACTGACTTTATGAATACTGAGTCCCATAATATTATTACAAGTCTAAAGTTTTGGTTCAAAACTGTCACTCTCTTAGTCTTTTTCAAACATATAAAGTGTATTCCCCAAATAATGGGATTAGAAAAGGGTGGTTTACCATTGCAAATAAACGGTGAACCATAAATGTTTTTTAAAATATTTAAAATATGTTTTGTAAAACATAAATCTGTACAGGTTTTATGCTTAGCTTAACAACAGTATGGATATGTTATCCTCTACACATGGATTTGTGATGTAATTCAAAGTTTTAATCCATGACTATCTAAAGAAGAACAAAAGCCTTTTAATCATAAAATGTTTAACACCTGTCTATCTGCCATATGTGTACCTGTGTGTCCATCTGTTCTTTAGCTCGACATTAATGAGAGATCAATAATTTTATAGATAACACTTGACACCAGAACATTTAAGAGAAAGACCACAACAACCACATGTTTTTCAAAATGGCACTCCGCTGTTGAAAGACATAAGTTGCTGGACAACAAAACACACATACCTGTTTGTTCACTCACTGCCATTCCAAAAGTGCAAGGAATGGTATTTACAGTCCACAGGAAAGCAGTCCATCTTAACAAGCAAATCATGGCTCTGACACTATAAAGCAGTCCACTTGAAAACCTGGATGCAAATAGAAAAGTTTTTATTTTGCAATTCAGTTAAATTCAATCTTAATATTTGGTCAAATTGAAATAATGAATGAAACACATGCCTTACCCAAATCCTAATTAAATATCTTTCTGCATGCAAGTGCCAACAAAGGCAAATCTAATAGACAGAACTTAGCAGCAGAAACAAGCAAACAATGTGGCTCTACTGATTTTATTATAAACTTGCTATTCTGCCGGGTGCAACAGCAGCTTTGATTTAGATGGATTTATTCAGCTAGCCTAGCACTGAAACAACCTGGTGTCCGTGTGATCGCTAAGCACTACTAAGATGGATAAAACTTCATATCTGGCTGAAATCATATTCCTGTGTTCTATCAATTTCCATTTTGAAAAACATCCACTAAATAAGATTATGTACAAGTTGTATTATTGTGAAATTCAATTTTAACTGTAAATCATATCTGATACTCCTATTTTACACCCCCACTCACATGTCCCTAAAGCCTCTGTGTTTATGTAAAGTTGCTCAACTAGGAGAATGCACTTCGGAGTCCTTCATTCATTAGTTTTCATGAACACCTGCCACACAGTGATGAATGGAGATGTCTATACCGCAGCTAAGTCATTATACTCATGCTATGTTTATGTTACAGTTGCGGCTGCCCAGCAGCCTCCTGTTCACCATAGGCCGTTTGTAATTCATTAGGTCTGTATGTCATCACCACAAATTAGCGGTGGAACTGGGTCAATGTCTTAATCTGTTCAGAAGACAACATGGGGAGATATTACCACGTCTGATGTTCTAAACACAGTATGTCGCATGTTAAAAAGATACAAGTTAGTAAGTTTAAGCAGTTTTCATCATTTTTTAACTTTCTCTGCAGTGTCATATGATAATGTTCTTTTAATATCTTATCGCTGGGTGTTAGTCTTCTCTCCTCCCAAACCGAATTTATTTATACTCCAAATTAAGTTTACAGTATGTGTCACAGATTGATTGTATGAGAAGATTTTTGGCTCGTCATGTTTTGCTTCGTTGGTTTTAGTCCCAATGCCAAAGCCTTGATCTTTGTTTCTGTAGTACTCTATTAACACTCTGTTGTGTTTTGATCTGTAAGCTGTCAGCAGTGTCTTGGTCAAGGACGTTATTATGCACGGATCAAACCTGGAAACCTCCAGTCACAAGTAAGTCTCTTAAACCATTTTACTGCCAAACCAAATCTTCTGCATTACTAACATGACATTGCAAAGAAGGCAAGGATGTTTCAGAGCAGAGTCACCCTGGATGGTAAGAGTCTGTTCCAAAGTAAAGTCAGTAAAGTATAGCAGTCTATAACTCAAACAAAACACTTTCAGTAACTTCTGGGTTACTTTGCCTGCAAAATTGGTCCATTAAAGAATAGTGATAATTATTTCAGGTTTTCTTTTATTCAGACACTTTCAAGGACGTTCAAGATCGAAGAAACTCAACAGAAGCCTACAAAGAGGTGCACACATTATCTAGGTGTGGCACTGAATAAATATGTACAATCAATTTGGTTTTATGATTATTCTCTTAAAACAAGAGAACAGGTTAGATCTTTTTGTCAGTCCCACAGAAAATGAAGCGGCAAATCATAACTCATGATGACTAACATGCCTTTTTCAGCACCTGGAATGTTTTGTGACAACACAGCTGTAATTTCGTTACTATAATCCTGCCTTCCTGGTGCACATGTTTCTATTTCCACTGGGGAGAAAGGACTGAAGACAGAACTGAGTAATGAACTTGACCTCCACAGACCATAATACAGCCGCAACACATTAAGTTAATTTATATGCACAGTCTCATAAAGTGTCACCAATATTGTTTTTCATGATGCACTCCCTCTTTTAACCGCCCCTGTTTTATCCAAATTAATTTGCCCCAATGATTAATTCCCATCCAAGTTACAAGCCCTTGTGCTTTCTCCCACTGGATCATAAAGTTTTGCATGCAGGCCTACTCAGTAGGCTATCATGGCGCTTGGAGATGAAGTGACCATGCCACTTACAACTACAACCACGCATGGGCCGTAGACAAGTAGCACTACAGAGATATCACATTCCTTGCCTGTGTGAAGGCGTAATGTTATTCCACTCATTTCTGCAAATGCATGCATTACACGCAGCTCTAAAGCCGAACCGTATAGTCACAATTACTCTACACCTTTACATGACTGATTCTTATTATTAAAGATTCTGCACGAGTTGAATTGCTACTTTAAGACCACACGTTGTTTTACATCATGTAGTTTAGTGTATAGCAACGCTGCTGCACCATCTGCTGTGAACCTGCGTGGATTTCAATTTTGTAGGCTATTATCACACACATCTGACCGTTTGAGAGAGGAGGCACAACGCCAAACCTTGGTCAGTGAAGTTAGGCTACCCTATTCTGCCTCTCCATCATTCATTCAGACACTTTCGGTCAATAACTTCACTAAAACACTTTGCAATATTCAAAGAAGCGTGTTTCCCTGCGCGACCGCCGATTGGCTGGGTGGTTTTATTTTTTAATAATTGCGGGATGAAGAGGCTGATATTCGGTCAGTGTCCGGCACATTTCGCACTTTGCTGTTAACAAGTGATGCAATACGGTACATGTTTACTGCTGCAGAGCGTTCATAAATCAGAAATAACCTGTTCATAAAGCGCGTGTCCCGGTTAACAGACAAGTTAGAAAGATCAAGCCATGCGTAAAGAATAAAACACTTTAATGCCGAGCGACAACTGATGTAAAAGGTGCCCGTTATCAAGGGGTTTTCAATAGGTTTACACGCTGATATTTACATTAAGCCGATTTTTAAATTTACTGTGAAATTAATTAGGTGTATAAGTACTTACAGTTGCTGAGAAAGTTTCCTCTAAGGCAAAAAGACATGAAAAACAGCGAAAAAAGCATAATCCATGTGTGATTACGATCAGACTGATTCCGGATTCCAGGACTTGGAAATAAAAGTCACAGTGGGATCGCGGTCCTTATTAGTTGCACCGAGTGGCCCTCCCACTCTGTCATTATTACTGAAATGCACTGACAGAGACTTCAGCAAACAAGAGGAACCCACTGAAAGCTTTCACATAGCCTAAGGGAAAATAATGCCCAACTGGGGTTCAAACAAACTATCTTATTAATCTGAGCCAGGTGCGGGAATTGAACACCGTTTGATGTATTATCATTTTATCACATTTTCTGAATAGAAGGCCTAATTCATATGGATTTGCAGGTGGCTTCTGTGTGTGTTATTGGCAGCAAGAACTAAGTGGAGCTTAAAAGTAAATATCGGAACAATGAAAAAATTCTTAACACACGATTCATCTTGACTCAGAAAAAAAACCATGTCTATTCATCACGTAATTCCTACAGCTTATTAGACATGTATTATGAGCAGAATAGACTATTGATGATCCGACATAATGAAGTGACAGCTCTCAGCTGTAAAGCTACAGCGACAGACTCCATACAGATACTATTTTGGTCGGAAGACGCAAATGTCATGTGGCAATACTATCCTGCTATATGGAGGGCAACAACCTTTACATTCACTACTTTGTGTAAGCGTTGTGCTGAGTCTTATCAGTGTATCTATAGGCCTCCAAAACCCACCGAGGGTTTGCTCATGTTGAGTTTCTATGTGCTACACCCATATTGTTGTATCACTATGTTTTTAGAGCTGAAGGTGCGAGTGAAAACTAAATGAAGGTTAAATCACAGGTACTACTTTGTCCCCTGAAGTATTTGTTGAAACAGCACACCAACAGTTCAAGACACCCTGTCCACAGAAACAGGTGTTCAGGCTCCACACACATAACTGTTTAGACAGATGATTTCAATGCACCCTCCCCTTCACCACAGGGACACACACACACACAGACGTATACTTTTCAGTCTTGTGATGAAAGAAACAGAAAAAAAGAGAAAATGGTTTACGATTTAAATGAGGCAGATGGCTATTCTTCTTTGTTGAAAATTAAACAAACATAAGCATTTTTACTTTTGAGTGGTTACATTATCTTTCAGTCTTTGGGTAATTCTTTGTTTTTGTTCTAAGTGAGGACTGAATTAATTTATTCGTTAGCAGCTGATTACTTGCTGCCTTTCTCAGTTAACATAAGAAAATGACTATCATTACTGGATTTTTCTGTTAGTGGAATTCCATAATTTTATTTTTTAAAAGTTACCACTTTGCATGAAAGTGGTGGCGGTGGGAGTATTTTAATTAAAACATTATAAACATCCATTTTGGGCAAATTGACAGTCAATTTGCCCTGTGAAATAAATTCATTTCTATAGCTGATGTATTTATTTTTACTCAGTCCCAGAATCTGAGTCTGGTGGATTCATGCCCTCAGTATTGGCTCTAGCAGTTCAGGAGTTTATACGACTAACAATGGATTAATAACTAGGTTGTGCACTGGCATTTAGAGGGACAGTTTCACCATTGAACAAAAAGGACACCCTCTCCATCTGCAATCAGGTTATTTTACATTGAATAAAGTATGTATTTAACTTGGCATGCAGGGAGGGAATTACAGCTTCTCTTCAAGGCATCTATAACTCTTACAACAGTGGAAATATGTCAAAATGCTTGAAATAAAAACAGTTCCCTGTGAGGTCTGTGGATGCTCAATTCTGAAAAGAAACAATGTCCCGGTTTTCCATGAAATAAAATGTTCTTCACCTCTATTGTATTGGGGTGGCAGGAGAAGTCTCAGCGGTGGATAACTCCAAACCCTTGCAAATAAAAAAGAAACTACCGGCTCAGTACCACAAGGAAAATGTGTTGTTTTTGTGTGATTTGAGTGAACTGACCCTTTAAGGTTGGGGCAAAATTGGGGCAAGATTGGGGCTATGGTGAAATAATGAAAATAGTATGGTGCCTTGATGGCCCAGCAGGCTACATTGTATACCATTTAACAGCAACTTCACATTTGCCCTTAAAAGTGTTTACATTAGTCAGTAGTGGGCATTTAACATCTGTGTTTTTAATGTTTTTAACCATAAGATACATTTCATATTTATTATTTCATATCCAATGTGTGCAGATACCATGTATTGCACCTTAAAGTGCATCTGTCACCAAATGGTTCAGTTTGACACAGAACTATGAAAAGCTTGAGGTTTAATCAAATGGTGCAACTTGATAAAAGCAAAATTTCAATTAGTGAATTCAAACAATAGATTTTTTGTATTAAGAATGTAGCATTATCTACTGTATAGATACTAATACTGACAGAGAAAATGTTCAACTTTAACAAACACAGAATGGTGTTTGGGGACTGCATCATCTACAGCCTGACATCAAGGTTAGTGCATCACCTAAACTCATGTCTCTTTGCTGTCACTAAATAGATAGAGTGTGTGTCGGCGCAAAACAGGGGACAAATGCAACCCACCAATTGCTGCATCAAGGTAAATGTTCCAAGCACACCTAACTGGAGTGACATCTTATAAACTCCAAGGTCCCCAAAGCTGACAGGAGGCTCTAAAATACCCTGGAGATATATTGTAGTATGAGAAATATTCTGTGAAAAGTATTTCTAAAGGATGAACATCATTGAGGGAAAAAAGCCATTTATACAAAATAGGGAAATTCAGTTGTAATGTAATGTAAATGTCTAACCTGGTTATTATTGGCCTGACCAGACATAAACCTTTAATTTTTGAGAATGAGATCAATGATTTTTGATAAAAGTCTAACATATTCTGCTTCACTATCTTTGTTTGGAACATAGTCCTCTACTCATAGTGTTGCTTGGTCTCTGCTCTCTGGGCGAAGACAGTGTGTGGGTGTTGTGTGCCAAACCTGTATGATACAGGGTGAAGTTCCATTATTTGTTAGATTGAATTCAGGGCTGGTGCTCCACTTGCACTATCCTTCAAATTGTCACTAAATCACATGCTGTCAAAGGTTTTCAGGGTATTTCTTTGGCAGTTTCAACATTTTTGCATTGACAAATAATGCAAGCAACATATCCAACATTTACACATAAGGATATGTGGATGCTGGAACACAGAAATCTAAACTAAACCAGAATTGTATCATCATTTAAGAGCAGAGTTTCTGAAATTTTCTCTCAGGAAAGATGCATGCCTCCAGACCGTTCTAACATTTATGGGGAAATTGCCCTTTGAAATACTATTTTGATGGCATTTCAGCTTTAATAGACAGTTCACACTTCAGTGAAAAGTCAGATAACAAGGGAAACAGGGGGATGTGGCAAGCAACAGACGGTCATGCTGATTCTGACCCCAAGACATTACATTTACATGTTTGCCGCCCTCCCGACATGACTCGAAAAATATTCCAAGACATAATGCCAAAAATTGTCCTTTATGGATTTTTTATCCCTGTTATTTTCAACGTCTGTGCACTTAAAGCATTACATGTTTTATTCAGACAAAATATTTCTAACATGTGGGTAGACAGTTTGTGCCCTCAGTTTGTATTTGAGAGTTTTGCGTTTACCATTTGAGTCAGCAATTATTTTCCCCAAAAATAAAAAGCCAAAGTTAAAATACCCCACTTACCCTTTCACAACACCTAACAGTGTTTTGAAGACCCTATCCAGCTGGAATGAAAAATATTTCCTCTGTTGCACACAAAAATGTAACTAATGGTAACTTAAGTTACAACTAGCCTACTGTTTGTTAAACCAAGTGAAGATAGCATCTGTGCCTGGCAGAAAGTGATAGCTGGCTCACAGTGTTCAACAAAATCTAAAATATCAATATGGTATAAATAAAAATTACATAGACATAGACATGCAACATGAAAGTAGACACACTTGCCTTATACTATCGATTTTGGTGATTTATCATTCAAGATAAGCAAGGAAGCCACTTGACTAATTTACCATATTTGGCTATGAGAAAGAGTCACAATTTGAAAAAATTCCAATATACTATCCTCTCTAGACAGAAAACCTGTTGCAATTCTCTTGTGAATGTCTTAGTCTAAACAATCATGTGGCGCATGACTCATAGTCTTGACTATTATCTAAGTTAGCAAGAAGCTAAGAGTTAGCTAATGCTAGCTAACTGTTAACTTTGTGTAACCCTAACTAAAGGGTGTGATAAAATATTCATACATTTTCTCTAGACTTTATGCCACACATCTTAATGTTACGAAATAGCTAGCTAAATAGTTGTGTGAGGTCAAATGACTGAAGATGATCTAGGCGCATCCATTTTTCCATCAAACTGCCATTACCCTACACAAAGTACATTCATCAAGCAAAAATTATGCTCACCTCTGAACTCTACTTTCGCATGCACTTGATTTATAGTTTAAATTCCATCTCCAGGACAAAAATCTATTTTTTTTTTTTTTTACTCAAAGCACTTCATTGAAATTGATCCACTCACAAATTCACTCACTTACTAATTCTTAGCTTGTCTGCCCTCTAGTGGCAGTTAGGATGCATAACATATAAATAGTCAATACAATGTTTGCTGAACCAGGGTCAGTAAATAGTTTCCCTTCTGCACAGTATTCTGTTTTGGATGCCTCTATGACTGTGTTCTTAGTATCTCCACCAATAGTCAAGTCAATGCTGTAGATATTCTTTGTCAGACTGATTCCCCTGTGGATAATATACACAGCACGCTCTATGTAGGTGAGGTCATCCATTACACTATGTGTGGTCCTCAACATCTGCATTGTCTTAACTGTATCCTCTCACTGTTTTTCCAATGGCCACATGTCAGGGATAAAATGTATACATCTGATGTATACACAATGTAAATATATATACACCGATCAGCCATAACATTATGACCACCTGCCTAATATT
>LKNJ01006929.1:0-21090 GCA_002120245.1 Maccullochella peelii
CCCCTTTAAAGAAGAGATCAATTTATTTGTGAAGGGAATAGAACAGATTGTACCTGTTACAGTCCGCATATCTGTCCGTTTCCTGTTTTATTTTGAAGTCTTGTCTCTTGTTTCCTGTGTGTTCCTGCCCTCGTGTCTGATTATCTGCACCTGGTCCCCATTTGCACACCTGCCCCTGATTCCCTCGTCAGTGTCTTCCCTACTTGTACCGGTCCCTTTCCTTTGTACCGGTCCCTTTCCTTTGTTCCCTGTCGGTTCATTGTGATCTGTGTCCTGTGTGTTTCAGACTGCTTGAGCCTCCATGTCTGTCTGCACTTGGGTCCTCTCCCTGCTCAACCCGTAACAGTACCATGTGTTTCATACCTATGTTTATAAGCCAAAAACCATGATCAAATACATTTTTCTAAAAATATTGGTTTCCCTTCAATTAGGATGTAAGAGTTTTAACCATATTTGTTGCAGAATTTCATCCCAACTTTATGGAGAACTATTATAGAAAGGGAGATAGCTAGGGAGATTATCCATAAAAAAAGTTAATGATTTCCCCTTCCAGGCTGTAGAAACTTTATCTTTCCATTATAATTCATTGTACAAAGATATTTTAATATCTCTGGAATCGCAATAACTAAGATTAATATTCTATCAACATTTTATTGCTGATTATGTTTTATTTTTAACATTTTTACTATTTTATTATTATATATTTATTTTGTGTAGTATTCTATTATTTGCTTGTATTATATTTTATGTTTTTCTGGTTGTTTTGATGTTCATTAGTCCATTTTTAACTTCCTACGTTTTGTAAAGCACTTTGAATTGTATTTGATTTGTTTGAAAGGTGCTATACAAATACATTTTGATTGATTTTGAGAGGTCAATCAATCAAAATGTTCTCTAAAAAGAGAATAACTACATTTTCCCTGCAAAACCAAGTATGCCTGTATCAAAAATGTAAATCTGATGTTCTTGAAGAATGGATCACAAGTGTAAGGGAAATAAAAGAAAGGACAGCAAGAGAGAAGATGGATAGATCCAGATGAGGTAACATTATTTATTTAAAGCTATAATTAATAAGAGCCGCTTTATCACCGTCCCCCTCCTGTGATGGATTCAATATTTAATGTTATTCATGGGACAAAAATGGGAAAATATAATCTATTTCCCATTGTGGGTGACAGAGTCAGTGACACAACTTATGAAACGAGGTCCTTTGAAAAGTTTACAATGAAGATAGTTTGCTTTGGCAGTTTTAGTGATACCTGTGATAATTGTGTGGCTGGTTCTGTTCCATACCTCTGAAGTTTCAGTTGTAGAGGACAGCAACATGCCTTGTTGTGTCTAGTGTCTTTTACTTGTGTTGTGGATACAGGCATGTGTAGGAAGAGACGGGAGGGTCAGCCTGACGTCACACGGGGGGACAGGTCTGACTCGTTATTAGTCAGTGTCCCACAATGCATGCATTCAGCCTGCCCAAAACGGCGTGACGTAGTCAGCTGCAACCCAATACAAAATCATAACATAAACCAAAACACACTTCAAAACACTAATAAAATGTGCTACCACACCATATTCACCATCAAAAGTGAGTGAACTCCCAGCATCCCAACCAGATCCATGAAAGAATCTAAAATATATAAAATCAATTTTAAAATGAACAATAAAAACAAAATACCTAATGCTAAAATACAGCTGCAGTGATCGGGGTTCAAGCAGATGGCAGGCATTTGGATGCTTGTTTCTTATTTAATTCACAAGAAGCATTTGAAAACACAACATGCACATGCATGAAATGCCACATTGTTGGCAAGTAGGACTTGGCCACCAGGGAATTTGAACCCTAGAGCAGGTGACTTACTGACTGCACCACTGGGGAAACATGGTTTCAACACACCTTTTCTTGAGGCAATGACATCACATGTGCAAGACTGGGATATTTTTGTCTATTTAAACTTAAAAGTCAAAATGTTGGTGATAAAATTCTGAAAAGAAATCACACATCATTCTGCTGGTTTCGGGTGTATTGTCAAATACATAGGTGAAGTTTGATCAAACATTTGGCAAAATAGAAAATGTTGTGCATACAGTACTAACAGTAAGACACTGAATGTCACTGCGGACTCATCGCTTGACATATCTGAACACCATTTGAAACATCTATTATCCAAAGATTGTCTTTGTCAATTTTGGTAGCATTTAAATGAAGACTTGTGGAGATGTTAATTGATTTAGCAAATTTTGAAAAATATAGAGTGACTTCTGAATTGACCATATGTTGCAGTGAGGCAAATTCAGCTCTGTAGGACCTTTTTTTCTTTTTGGCAATTACGCACTGTCATGAACTTATAACTTTCATCTGGTAATAATGCCATAAAACCGCTGTAGCATTAATACCACTCAATAATGTCAGCACCAAAACATGTAACAATAATTAATAAGCCTCAATGGGACTCACCAAAAATATATATTGTAAGCACATCAATTTTTCGCATGTCATTTAATGCCATTAGAGATGGAGCATTTTTTTGAGTTTTGGACAGGAAAGGACGAAGTCAGGTGACCTTGGTCATCATGAATCACAATCAGAATCGGGTTTAGTTTAGGTTTTCTCAAACAAGGAATTTGCTTAAATAAATTAATTATTAAAAAGAAAGTCAAGAATACAATAAAGAAATGAAAAATTTGCAATAGAAAAAATCAAATAAAATAAGAAAGATCTGTCCGATATATTTTTATGAAAATGAAGAGCTGTACAGTTTGTGCAGGATGTGCAAAATATTAACCAAGGGATGTGCAAAAGTTCACAGTGTGAAGTAAAAACAATATGTGCAGTGTAAAAAAGATAATAATCCAAGACATGTGTGCTAATGTAATGCACGGATGCAGATGTGGAGCTGTGGTTCAGGAGGTAGAGCGGGTTGTCCAGAGATATGCTTCCCTAGCTTTACATGCTACCTGGTAACAATAGTCTGGTGACCTTCATCATCATAGTCAGGTGACCTCAGCTTTAGACAACAACACTACTTGGTTAGGTTTAGGAAAATGTATGAGACGCGAAAACTTTATACTTTTCCATATTAAACATAACATTAATTAATGTACACTTCAATTCAGCATTGCAAAGTCAGTTAATTTGTCCTTTGGGGCCACATTTTGGAATGCTGGAGAATTCTGTGTTAGGATAGGCCTGTCCTGTTGTAAATTGGTCAGTTGTCGCTTAACTTTTCATTAGTGTCCTTGAGTCCTGGCAGGGAGTGTTTCATGACGCAGATGTCGTATGAACAGCGAAATTAGGAAAGGTTCATTCATTCTTCAATAAAAAAGGGGTAAAATAGTTCTTCATTATCTTATCTTCTTACTTGTACCCATGGCATCAAAATAAATGATGGCTAATTACTTTTGTGACGGTGTGGCAATTGAATTATCGCTAGCAAAACAACATAACAGATTTGTTATGCTCCAGTGAACAATAACACACCAATCATAATCAGTGGCTGGGAAGACACACAGAAATCTGCATAAGATGCAAACACAATTCAATTCCCCATCCCAACTTTTTGTTCACTAACCTGATTAAAGTTAGACAACAACATTAAACAGTGAGACAAGGATGATGTTTGCGTTAGCTGAATGAGGATGATTGCTTGCCTGACAATTAGAATCACAGCAGGAATGGTAGGTCTTTACAGAAGGTTCATATGGTGTATTCATCACAGGGTCAGGGCAAGTTTATTCTTTAACAGAAATTAAGTACTGCTGCAGAGAAGTTTGACTCTCCATTCATAATAAAATAACATATAAATAGCCAGATACAAAAAAAGTTTGCTAAAAGGATTATGTCAGCAATATCTGCCTTTGACCAACTCATTCTTAATCACTCAATTTCTTTTTAAAGAAAATAGACCTATGTCAGCATTCTTCCAAAAGATATTCCCTCATCTGATGTTTTGATGATGGTGGTGGAGAGTGCTGTCTAATACTTTGCTCTCTAATAAATTGGTACAACAGGTATTCAGTTGGGTTGAGATCTGGTGACTGTGAAGGCCATAGCATATGAGTCATATCATTTTCATACTAATCAAGCCATTCAGTGAGCCCTGTATGGAAGCATTTGCAATCATTATGTTTCCCCCCACTCATTTGTTCAGGTTTCTCCTTTAATTTGTCACACATCTGTAGGTTTGGCAATGCAGGACAATTAGTCACTTTGCATTAGAGTTGTATCACATCACATTGTATCTTAAGTCATTTTGTCTAATATTTAGTAAGTTTTGTCTTCCTAAAACAGGTAAAAATGTCTACCAATAGGTTGAGAGTATCTGACCAGTGCAAATCTAAAGAAATGTATGTCTAGAATGCTCTAAAATCAACTGACCTTGATACCAGTGCAGTGATGTACCTTCTTCTGTCTTGTTTCAAGACAAAAACAGTCATTTCTACAAGAGAAAAGTTGGGAGTTATCTTACTCCAATGGCAGATTTTTTAAAAGCAATTATTTAAAAAATACTCTGAATAAGGTTGAATATGGATATGTATGGCTGATCAAATGACTTGTAAAGATGGACATTTGAATAGATCCAAACGGAAAGCACACTTGGAGGAGTGTAACAGCTGTCAGGGCATGTTAAAGCTCAGAATCCTCAGACCTCTGACTGTGTCACCCCTCCTCTCTCTCCAGACTGGTGTGCTGTGGTATTTGCCATGACTGTCTGTGGTTGTGGATGAAGGGAGTGGATGCCTGCCAGTCATCCAATGCACAGCATGACATTTGTTCCTCTTCAGTTGTCATGGGGACTCACTGATGTATTCTGCTGTTATCTATGGCTTGTTTGGAGGAACGTGACACTGCAAATCCGACCCTAGAAACCTCTCTCCATGAGTGACCGTTCCACTCCTGTGAATTTACCACTTTCACGCCTCTTATTGTCTAATTTATCCTGCACCTGGGCCACTGCGAGGACAGAGCTTCTGGATGGAACTTTAGGAGAAGACACTCACATTTTATCCAGCAACAGTATAACAGTACACACACACAGCAGGTCATCAAAGTTATTATTGTCTGAAAGCTTATCTTTTAGACGCCTGTAAAACAGAACAGCACTGTGACGCTATTAGATTTAAAAGCCTAACCAGGGACTGCAAATGAGCTTTATCTTACAGGAGATAAAGCATTGTTACATAATGTTGCATTACATTATGTAACAATGTTTACCTGTATGATACCTCAATAAATAAATATTAAATAAATTGGCAGGATCACTTAATCCAAATTACATGTTGCAGATAAAAACAACAGAAATAATAAACTTATTTTATGGTTTTTAAAAACAATACAAAGTTCTTCAATAAAAAGAGCTATATCATAGGCGAGGATTGTTTAAAGGGGGTTGAAATAGAAAATATATAATTACAATAACAAAAAGAAATTACAATTTAAAAAACTAACTAGGCTGAGGTCTTTACATACAGAGACATTTTAAACAGTGGACTTAAATTAAGACCTTGCCAGCCTGAGATCCTCATGCAGGGAGCTCCACAGGTGAGGGGTGCAGATGCTATGTCAGATTTATTTTTTCCCCCCCATACAATTGGGATCCAGGAGTGCCAATTCCATTAACAACCATGATCAGAGCCTTTTTTGAGGTTTTCCATATGATAGCACAGCACAGTATAAGGTATTGCTTACCTTCACTCAGTTCAATTAAGTTAAATTAAATTATATTGTCATTAAACTAGGTGTACAACGAAACATAGTCTGGTCATTCCAAGTGAGTGAAAACTTGCTTTAAAAAAAACAGAAAAAAACATTTGTCCACTGGGAGGCACCGCCAGGTGGATAGAGTGTTCTACCTCTATGGGGTATTTTTTTATCCACATAATAAGGAAACATTTCTCAGTAAAATTGTAAAGGTAAAAGAGGTCATGAGTAGGATGAAAACTAACGTAGTATTTCTTCAAGGGATACATATGTTGGCTGTGGAATATAAAGAAGATGGGCAGGTCAAGTGTTCTCAGCATCCTTTTCCCACAATGCCAAAGATGTAATGATATTAATACACAAATCAGTTCCAATGGAAATTCAGGATGTGGGTGTGTTGAAATGTCTTTTTAACTTTTGACATCTCTATTTTAGCCCCTACCATCTTCCCTCAGGAGGCTTTGCCTTTTGCCAGATCGCCATTCTAAATAAGAATTTGTCCTTAATGACTTGCCAGTTTAAATAAATAAACATTATAGTAGCCCTAGTTCTAGAAGGGACAACGACCTCCTTAGTGTTTAATCTGACTGTGCAAGTACACTAGGCCTTTTATATTAATTTATATTTTCCTAATTTTATTTTCACTTGGGAATTTGGATATTTATCGCAAACAACAAAATTACATTTCCTGATAAGAACCCTCAATCTACTACTCCTCTCACATGGCTGGCATAAATTTGGGAAAGCCCATCAGACTGTAGGTTATATGAAATTAATGTAGAAGAAGAAATGGGTAGTCTGTAAGAGCATCAATGGCCACCATCTCAGGGTTAACCAGAAAATCCAGAACACAATGTGTCACAGTTGCAACATAACAATGATAGCTAAGAGCCAAAGAAGTAGATGTAGTTATTTTTTATTAAGGCTGATGGGACATGTGAGGTAAAACTTTGTATGGGATAAAATACGAGGCTTCTCAGGCTTTTTTAAACCAAAGAAAAAACATAGCAGATTATTTTAAACTTGTGTGTGTGAAGTATGAAATGTGCAGCGAATCAAACCATTGATAACAGCTGCAAATTACATGATATGATACACTGCATATTGGCCTATTAAATGTGAACAAAGACACATGATTTTTCACATTCTGCACCATCTGCCTTCCACATAATAGTACAGCTGTCCATCAAAGTGAGTGGCATGCTGTGCCTTATCATAAGTGATGGAAAAGGAAAAACAATTATTCCGCTTTGAGGCACAGTCTACATGATGATGAGGTATCATTGTGACAGCACTGTCATTGTGACAGAGGCACAATGCATGACAATGAAAATTATAGTTCTTCATATCCAGACTGTTAAATGTGAACATATTGTGAATGAAGAAAAAGCAAGCAATTTTATCTGCTCGTATTTTTGTCTTCAGAGAAGGAATTCTGCTGTCTGAATTATTCTCTCCTCCTATGTGTTCATTAGGCTGGGGGCTGTGGCTCAGTCTGGCTATCAACTGCAGGATTGCTTTCTCTTTCACTGTGACACAATCAGCTATTCCATTAAGCTGACAATATAATCTCTCCACCTTGTGCAGGTGCAGAATAGAGATGGACAGTTTTCTTTGTGAAAGGCAGGATGTCAACACCAAGGTCATATCATCAGAAAGGATGAAGACTTACTGGCAACACTACATCTGTTGAGTTGTGATCTTATGATTGGTTAAAAGGTGCAGGGAACATTCTAAAGTTCAAGAATGTTCCCACTTCAAATGTAAGCCTGGATTTTATATTAGATTTTTATGGCACCCTATGGAATTGAATAGAAATTGAATCTATTGTACATTACTATGTAGGCCTATTTTCCACCAGATAAATGTTGTCATGGTTACCAAGTTGGTTGTTGAAATGTAAATAAAAATGTGTCAGTAGACAGATTTTTTATGCACAACCCCTGATGTGCTTTTTAATTTCCAATACATAAAAAAAACACATGCAACAAAAGGGGTAGTAGCTTTATGTTGAAAGGATTATACAAACCAGCTTTTCACAATATTGTCTTTAAAGTCTGTGTAAAGGAAATTCAGAGATTTGTTTCTAAACACATTATACATGTTAGACCGTAAAACTGTTTTTCACCATTTTTGTGTTCAGGATATTTTGGGCGGGCCTGAAATCATGGCTCGATGATGCACTCAAGCCATACTGAGAATGACCCCTCCCCTAACACTACAGCAAACCTAGAGCTTTGTGCTGCTGTGTTTGCTCACTGAACGAGAGTCTGTCGCTGAGCAGCGGCTCTCACTCGTTCTTTGGCTCAGTACAGTAATCTATGGATGCCCCCAGTGTTTCAGAGCAGAGACTACTGCTTATTTTTTCTATACAATACTGAAATCTAATTTTATATACTTTTTTTAATCATTCAAATTTGGCTGGGTGGTTAACAGATTTTTCTGTGGTGTGACAAACTCAGAACACATTTAATATTTATTTACACAGACTAATCAGGTGAGTTTCTTCTTACCCCACTGAAAAGGCCAACAAAATGCCATTAAATTATTAAAAAGCAGGACTGAGGAGCTCTCTGAGCTATGTAGAAGCTCAAAGTAACTTTGATCAAAGTCTCAAAGTGTAATCTTTTCAGACTGCAGTGACTGCCAAGGGAAATATTTGAAATAAATATAAATAAATACTTCTCTCCCAGAGGATTATTCAAGTTTCAGTACTGTACAGGCATTTGTAAAACTGTTTCTTTTAAAGTGGGCTCTAATTGTAGAATGAAAGAGTAGATAATGAGACAGTCATCCCCAAATTAAGACTGAACATGCTCCAGCCAAGTAGTGTGACTGAAGTTCTTTAGTCTACACACTGTACGTCTCTGCTGGAAAACTAAAACACTTCACATTTAATTTCCACACACAATTACATACTTCCACATATATATAACATATGTGCATAGACTATTTGCTATTATTTGGGCCCATTGTCAACTGCAGTGTAGACTTGGGGTTTGTAGCTCTTTTGATCCTTTAATGAAAACATACTGCTGGTGGTGCAGTGCACTTTGGGAATTAACATCAAAGTCACATCAGTCTAGAAAACATGAAGATGGCATGCAAACAGTCCACAGAGCAGTTCCTGATGTCATGACTTGGTGGTTGAAATAAAGCAATTTCTACAGCTGACCATGACATCCAGAGGAGGAGCAAAACCAGAAATTAGCTTCTAAAACTCAAACAGCATATGTGATGTGGAGAATCTGCAGCTCATAAAATGGTCCTTGAGCTGAGGTCTATGGTTTGTGAGTGTGTGGTGTGTTCCATTGTCTCCTTGCTGTCACCAACGACTGACTGCTGCTCTGCCAACATGTCTGTTAGCTTCAGCTCGAGCACTGGATCCCTGGTCTCTGCTGACACCTGCAGGATAAAAGCAGCACTGTGATTATGTATTCAAAACTAAAATGAGGGCAATCTGCTGCAACAAGATCTTCTGCATTACAGGGCCCAAGGTTTTCTCTTGAATTTAAAATTGTTACTTTAATTTTAATTAAATTGAATTGTACTTCCTGGAAATATATCATTCTTCTCCCAGGATTCATAAGATTTGTCACCATAAATGTAATTTTAAACACAGAACTGCAAGTAATCAGTAGTACCTATGAGGGGGGAAAAACACATTGCCATCTTGAAAGCTGTCTGGTCAACTGTTTGAGCATATGTTCTTTACATAGTGCTGACCTAAGGTTGTTACTGTGCAGAGTTAGCCTAATGATAATATGTGAAAATGAAATGGCAATACAGTGAGATTATTGCTCTTATTTATTGTCAGTCGTATTTGAATCTCCGAAAAATTTAAAAGGTCCCAAACCAGATTACTGTAAAGTGGCAAAGAAAGAAAATCTGTCTGATGCATCCCTTTCAGCGTATTATTTCTTTGGTTTGGGTAACGGGAGCTTTGTTGTTGTACAGTTAGTTGTAACATTATGGCTAACTATGAACACAATGCTCCACCTGCTGACCGTCCCTCTGTATTTTGATTTGGAGATGGAGCCTCCATCCTGCAGGTCTGATTAAGACCCACCAACTGACAGGTGCCATTGTAACATATAACATAATGTTATGGCTGATCGGTGTATACCATATATAAAGATGGCTGACACGTCTCCATTTCCTCCCACTGTACAAAAATGAAGCCAACATATCCCGGATACAGGTGCTGCCATCTCGTGCTGTGACAGTTGTCAATCATGACACCACACCCCCTTTTTATAGCATCAAATAACAAATCCAACAACCAAACTTATCTGATTGACACTTGAACGTACATCAGTGTGATAAGAACTACCTAAAAAGACAAAAACCATCTTTGGGAAAAATTTATTTGACGTGAATTGGATTTTTCAGTTTGGCCCATGTCACATCCACTAACATGGAGGGGGTGGGGTTTGTGACCTATACTGCAGCCAGCCACCAGGGGGCGATCAGATCGAGATGTTTTGGCTTCACTTGTGGAGCGGTCATGGCATCTATATGGCATTTATATACAGTCTATGATTTTAACCATCAATGTTTAAGTGGCAGCCCTGGTTAGTACTTTTAGCAAGACTCTTACAGGAGGAGCTCCTCTCCTTCTCAGCACAATGCCATCTGTAAGTAAAGCCTTCCCAGTCTCCTCAAACAGAGCAGAGTCATCCAGTTCACTGTGGCTCTTTAGCTCTGCATACTTGTCTACAAACCTGGGGGTCAAAGTGAGAAAAAAACAAACATTTATTCACAATGCCATGGAAATATGTTTAATGTATTTTGTAACATACAGTAATCGTAAAATACAAACACTCTTTTAAATCAACTGGTTTTTGTTTTTTCAACCTTACACTTGGTGTGCAATAACTCCATGTTCTGGCATTAAAAACACTATACACTTAAGCACATAATTTAGATCACATTTGAAATTTGAATCCCTTTCATGCTTGTGTATCACAACTTTTTATAAACACAGCCAATCCTAAATGATGTTTTTTTTTTTAACCAGAGGGGAAAACACATACCTCTGACACGCAGAAACAAAGTTTGACTTGGAAAGATCAAAAGGCCGAGGACCCATCCCATACTGCTCATAGAACTTCCTGAAAGGCAGATAGTTATGGATGAGTGGAGCCTGCAAAAACATACAAACATCTTACCACAACAATGGTCGCAGTCTGGAGCCCTGAAGAACATGTGCCAAACAGCTAGTCGATGTCATTACTCAGATTTTCAACGTATCACTGTCATAGGAGTGTTCCCAACACTCTTGCAGAGTGGTGCACAGGGTACTGCTCAACGCCAGCAAAACCAAGGAGCTGATCGTTCATTTTAGGAAAGAGGAGGCAAAGGCATACACCCCTGTCTACATCAGTGGAGCTGAGTTGGAGCAGGTGAACAGTTTTAGGTTCCTGGGAATCAGCATCACAGAGAACCTGTCATGGACATCACACATCTCCGCCCTGGTAAAGAAAGCTCAGAAACTGATGTATTTCTTAAGGAACTTTTACAGAGGAGCAATAGAAAGCATCCTGACTGGAAACATAAACTGACATGGGATGTGCACGGACCAGGACAGGAGGGCTCTGCCCAGGATATCATTGGTACCCATCTACCGAGCATCAGCAAAATTGGTGAGGTGAGGTGCCTGCACAGAGCCCAAAGGATACTAAACGATAATACCCACCCCAGCCACAGACTGTTCATCCTGCTGCCGTTCTTTCCTCAGGCTGTGAGACTCAATTCATCCTCTGCACTCCACCATAAATAAATTACATGGGACTTTATGCTGACATTGCACATGCTGTACATGCATAGGTATTTATGTAATTTTCACAAATTGGTGGTATGGAAGCACAGCTACTTTTGTCACTACTGTGAGTAGTTGACTTACGCTCTAACTTGATCCTCTCTGAAGAAGATTTCAGGTACAGTCTCCTGTTTCTTGGTACAGGGTCTGGTATGTGGCTTCACGTGAAGTGGGTCCCTCTTTGGTGGAAAAGCCTTGTATACATCATACCAGATGGGTTTCTCTTGCGGCTTTTTGACTCCAGAGCGCATCAGATCTTGAACCCTGTCGATCACGCCATCACACAATTGAGATCGATTCAGAGTTTAGGACCATTCTTAAGAACATTCCTGACAAGTTTCATACAAACAGGTCTTCACTTGGTCGCATGCCTATGACGTCATCACACTGCATCTTTAGACTCGTGTCACCGTCATGCTCTTGAAAAATGACAATTTACCATCTGTTCATTTTAGCTTTGTTTCGTATATATGGTATCGCATGTCTTTATTTACTGTTTTGCCTGAAAAGCAATCGGACTTAATGGTAACGCCCTGACGTAGCTGAACGCGAGCTAATGATACCATCGCTGCTAAAGGAGAACCTAAAGTTATTCGATTACCATTAAGTTAACCTTTTGCTGAAATCCCCGTTTTGACTCAATAAAACAGCATAGCGTATTCCAAATAACCAGCTCGTAATATGTGCTACCAAAATCGCTGTTATTGCGCTTTATCAGATGACTTTCAATTGAACGAAAGTAAAAGTTAAATCCTTTCAGGCCTTGACTAATAGGGCCTACTAACGTTAATATCCAGTTAGCTGCCTAGCTACCAAACGCTTACATGCATAGCGTAAAATGCTGCTCTCTTACCGGGTGAATACGGTTCCAAACCTCTCTAGTCTGCTGCCAGCCATTTGGCTTTTTTCATCGACAGCTGTAACAAGATGTACTGTTCTAGCAAATGGAGTCCTGCAAGAATGACGTTGTTTTTTTGTAGGCCAAGCAGGAAGTTAGCGTCCCTCTGGTTCCCTCGACAAAAAAAACAATGGGATTTTCCATTCCATTTTGGATTACTGCAGGAAATAAGCTCTGTGGAACAAATATGGTTTAGAACTTCCACGTTTTGCACAGCATAATCACAAATGAACACCACTTTTATGATTTTTGAAACGTATGCAATCGCCAGATTTAAAAAGCTAACATTAGACTACAAACGAACTACACCACGGTCGCATGACTTCAACGTCACCACCAATAAGTTTCCAACTTGTAATTTGATTTCGTGCGCTTACCTCGTCTACAAAGGCCTTTGGGAAAGTTTGAGTTAGAATAGTTTGCAAGAGCGCGAGTATAAACACAACGAGGCTGTAAAGGCGGGCGAGTAAGTAGATGAACTGCGCCTCGTCTGGAAAGTGGACGAGATCAGGCGGCAGCAGCAGTCAAGTCAGAAAGTTTTCCAGCAGCCTTCAAAGAATATACAGGAAGTCACAGAAATATTTACATCCTGTTAGATCCACCTGTAGATTACCTGTATTTTGCAGACCACGTTTTGATAGCTATGGCTGAAATAACCATTATTATTATTATTATTATTATTATCAACCACAGACAGGACATGGAGAAAAGTTGAACCTTAACATATGTTATGCATTTATTCATTCATAGCTGTGTATATTTGAATATTAGCGATGCACGTTAATATTAATGCAGTCTATTTTCAGGTACAATATGTGCTCAACCAACAGGACTGAGGATATTTAAATCTTCAGCAAGCTCAGTTGCCGCTAACTCGGTCAAAACTGCAAAAATATGTCTACATCTTACAAATACAGGCTTAATATGTACAGAATGATTGCTACTTACTTTATTATTAATGATACATCATGTTTCAGATGCTGTAGATGTCCATCCTGTCTGTCCTCATAATCAGCACCTGTCAGCATTTCCTCTGTGTAGAGCATTTGTTTTTATCTCCTTACCTCCATCCATGATAGTGGATTAGCTGCTGCTCTGCGCACACAAGGACACTGAGATTCCATTTCAAGAAAACACTGGATTTACAAAAGCTGCCAAGCAGCATAAAAACCTGTGTAAATTATGCATAAATGCACCTGGGAACATAAAGATTGCAGCCCTACTCTCCAACCCATTCTCATTCCCAAGATGTCCAATACCAACTTGTCCATACAGCCTGAGATGGACAGAAGGTTTAATTAGTGAGAGGACAATTGTTGGATTTGGTCTTATCATGGGATTTGTTGACATTAAGAAAAAGTTGCTGCCCCAAGTGAAGGAGTTTAATACCACAGGGTCTTGTTCAAAGCTCTTGATCTATGTTCTAACACTCACCTATGGCTTGGCTCAAGCTTAGGTTAGTAACTGAAAGAACGAGATTGCAAATACAAGTTGCCGAAATTAGTTTCCTCCGTAGGGTGGCTGGGGTCCCCCTAGTCTTAGGGTAAGGAGCTCAGATAACTGGATTGACCTTGGAGTAGAGCCACACCCCCTCACGGAGCCAGTTGAGGTGGTTCGGGCATCTGATCAGGATGCCTCCTGCGTGCCTTCCTTTGGAGGTTTTCAGGGCATGAACAACTAGAAGGAGACCCCGGGATAGACCCAGAACATGCTGGAGAGATCATATGTATCATGTGGCTTGAGAACGCCTCAGGACCCCCCAGAAGGAGCCGGAAGACGTTGCTGTGGAGAGAGATGTCTGGACTTCCTTGCTTAGTGTGCTGCTACCGCTACCTGACCCCAGATAAGCAGCAGAAAGTAGATGGATGGATGGAATGAAGAACAATATACGATAATGCCAATCTAATCCTTTAAAGGGGACATATTATGCTCATTTTCAGGTACATACTTCTATTTTGGGGTTCTACTGGAATAGGTTCACATGCCTTAATGTTAAAAAAACACATTATTTATCTCATATTGACGATTGCTTCAGCACGTCTTTTCATCCTGTCTGAAACGCTCCATTTTAGCTCCTGTCTCTTTAAGGCCCCCCTCCCTAAAAGCCCAGTCTGCTCTGATTGGTCAGCCCCCACATGGGAGAGCAGGCACTGCGCCAGAACCGCCCACCAACTTTGCAAATGCCCTTGCTGTTTTGGGATCACTGTAATGGAGTTTTGCTGCACTTCTACCTTGGATATTTCCACAATAACCCCTTCTACACCAAGAAACTCAATACTGCACGACATCAGCAACCAAGACTACAGGTTTCCCTGATTCTTGGCTTAGGTAAATACTGCTATTTAACGGCATATCTCTGTCACATAATGTTAGCTTAGTATTTATGCATAAACCGTAACCACACACTGTTTTACGTTTGTCTCGACAGGTACATTTGTGAGAAGAGACCTACAAAGCCCAGAGAAGTGGAAACATTTGTTGTGAAGAGAGACAGAGAGAGACAGCGGTAACATGTAGCACTGTATGACACTTACAGTAGGCCTATTTATCAGGGTGTGGAGGTGGAAAGTAGCCTACAATATGAAACAATAGAAGATGTGAAATATTAAAGTAATTATTTATGGTAAAAAGACACCTGATAAATGTAAGAAAGTAATCAAATAGTATAGTGATTACTGTAGCAACTGTCCATGTGTTATCCTGACTACACTTCAGTTACATCAGACCAGTGACACTTACCATAATGAGGCAGCAAGCTGCCTGGAACAGACTTCATCCTGTAAGTTACCATGTCAACATAACTGAAGGAATTACTGATCTTATAAAGTAACTTATGTAGTTGAAAAACTCCTCAGTAANTAATCAAAGTATCTGAGGAAAAGTTTTTACTTGTCAGTTGTCAGACAATTATTGCCATATTTATGCTTTAAAATGTTTGTTATAGCTGCAGATTTTTTTTGATACCCTTTGAAAATACTGTAGAGAATATTGTATAATATATATTGTGATCTGTCAAAACCGTAGTAAAGTTTGACTGTGAAACAGAGAAATGTCTTGTGCTGTAGTAAATAATTAGTAGCAAATCTTTCACATTTTCATAGTCAGCTTATTAAATGTACCAGCTTTTTTAACTCTTCTACATGGATGAAATCTAACAAGGTTTTCAGATCACCTATTTAAACAATGTAATTACATAAAACCTTTGTGAAAGAACATATTTTTCTCTAATACCACAGGATCCCTTACTACTAAATTTAAAAATGACCAAAATTCTCCTTGAAAATAAAGCACTTTATTCATATCCATTGAAATGGAAATATAAATTGTGTATACAAAGTAGCAAAGTGAGGAGAGTGTGGTGAGTCCAGGAGCACCTCAGCAAACACGAGCTCCATCAGGTCATTCAGATGATCTGTAAATCACAGCAGAGTCATAGTTATTTGTACATTATACTGTCAAGTTTTATCAGGGCTAACAATGTCCAACTGCAGATGCATTTGGATCTTGAATGAAGAAGCATGCATTTAACAGGGTGTGTGGTGATCACAGTCAATGTGATTATAGTATGACAAGAGGAAACCAAAATGACAGAACAACACTTTTAATCCCATAACGTGACCAGTGAAGTTACCTGCCCTGTGTAATTGTGTAATTCTTGAATCTAGCTTTTTATAGCATAGCATTTCTAGGATCACTCCCAGTGTTGATGTAGCCTGATAAGTTTTGTGACATTTGGAAAGTTTTTAATTATGATCGTTTTAGTATTCATACTAAATCAAGTAGACCTGATCATGTGCATTATTTTGAGCAATACTTTTCCTTACATTTTTTACATTGTCATATTCTCAGTAATTGCACCTACCATGCTCTTTATGTAGAACACTGTGGAAGGCCTCAGTGGTGTTTGCTCAGCTTCTCCACATCACTGAAAGCCCCATGGAGATGCACAGGGATCAGTGGGTTTAGTTTTAAGAAGCTTGAGTCGAGCAGAGACGGGCCAGATCACATCGCTGCAACGGTTTCTCCGGTTGATCAAATCTACCGCCGGATTGAATAAACTCTGAATTGATGTGGGTTCGGTCCAATCACAAACAAGAAGAGTTGTCCTACCCTTTCCGTATTCTGAAATGTCGTTGTGTTTTCTGCTAATTTCGTTGTGTTTTGTGTAATGTCGTGTTTTCTGCTAATTTCGTTGTGTTTTGTGTAATGTTGTTGTGTTTTCTGCTAATGTCGTTGTGTTTTCTGCTAAAGTCGTTGTGTTTTGTGAAATGTTGTGTTTTGTGAAATGTCGTGTTTTCGGCTAATGTTGTGTTTTGTGTAATGTTGTGTTTTGTGTAATGTCGTGTTTTGTGTAATGTTGCTGTGTTTTGTGTAATGTTGTTGTGTTTTCTGCTAATGTCGTTGTGTGTTGTGTAATGTTGTGTTTTGTGTAATGTCGTTGTGTTTTCTGTAATGTTGTGTTTTGTGAAATGTCGTTGTGTTTTCTGTAATGTTGTTGTGTTTTGACCTTCAAGGCCACTGTAGCAACAGGAGAGACCAGGCTCTGTTGCTCTGAGGTAAGGTCTCTGCTCATTCTAGCAGCGGCACACTAACATACATACAGTATCTACACACTGCAAAGACTGCCCATGTACATTTTCCCCTAACACTGTGTCCTAACAGCAAGCGAGCATCCGACTATCGCGTCACATTCAGTTAGGACACCGTGGTAACGTAACGTAGGCGCGCTCTCTCCAGCACAAAACAAGAAGCAGCAAACTGGATAGTTACTTTGGTAACGGCCAAAAAACTCATTAAATACCATCACACACACACGATAGACGGTGAATTAAATGTTTTATGAGTCGGTGTTTAATTTGGCGTGCATCTGATCCACCAACCAACACTTATTTTAGTGAGAAATGTTAATTTTGTAAACGGTTCGCCTCTAATTCCTACGGTCCTCTCCCACTAAAATGGCGCCGCTAACCAGAGGAGACTGGTAGCAAGTTGAGGTGACAAAATGTAAAGTTTGTAAGGAAATACAGTTTCTTTATGGATATATTGATGTCGAATTGACAATAAGACTGTTGACATATGACGTCCTCCTATGCGTTTCTACGGACACGTAAGGAACTGTTAATATGTAGTATTTCTTAAAGGGAGTTTGGCGTAACATTTTCCGCGGACAGCGTCTCAGCCAGTCTTGCCTATCAGTAATCTTGCACCCCCACTTAATAACTTGGCACCCATGCTTGCAGACATATAACAAACTAATAGCGTTAACGTTATTGTGTATCTTGCAGCAAGTAACGCCAATAACGTTCTAGAAAATTACATCTAATATTTACCTCAGCTGATAACATTAGCTTGTGCTAAACGGCTAAAAAAAACACATAGTATAACTCTTTTTTAAATACTTACATTTCTGTCTTCTGCAGTTGTGCCACGGACAGTTGGTATTGATCCCTCTTTTAGGAAAAGTTTCATTNGATCCACCAACCAGCACTTATTTTAGTGAGAAATTCTAATTTTGGAAACGGTTCGCCTCTAATTCCTACGGTCCTCTCCCACTGAAATGGCGCCGCTAACCAGAGGAGACTGGTAGCAAGTTGAGGCGACAAAATGTAAAGTTTGTACGGAAATACAGGTTCTTTATGGATTATATTGATGCCGAATTGACAATAAGACTGTTGACATATGACGTCCTTTACCTTGTGATTCTAGAGGTATGCGTTTTTACGGACACGTAAGGAATTGTTAATATGTAGTATTTCTTAAAGGGAGTTTGGCGTAATATTTTCCGCGGACATCGTCTCAGCCATACCTAGTCTTGCCTATCAGTAATCTTGCCCCCCCCCGCTTACAGACATATAACAAACTAACAGCGTTAACGTTATTGTGCGTCTCGCAGCACGTAACGCCAATAACGTTCCAGAAAATTACATCTAATATTTCCCTCAGCTGATAGCGTTAGCTTGTGCTAAACGGCTAAATAAAAACACATAGCATAACTCTTTGTTAAATACTTACATTTCCGTCTTCTGCAGTTGTGCCACGGACAGTTGGTATTGATCCCTCTTTTAGGAAAAGTTTCATTGCCAGTCCTGCGTTGTTACTGACCCAAGNGACGTCCTTTATCTTGTGATTCTAGAGGTATGCGTTTTTACGGACACGTAAGGAATTGTTAATATGTAGTATTTCTTAAAGGGAGTTTGGCGTAATATTTTCCGCGGACATCGTCTCAGCAATACCTAGTCTTGCCTATCAGTAATCTCGCACCCCCACTTAATAACTTGGCATCCATGCTTACAGACATATAACACACTAACAGCGTCAACGTTATTGTGCATCTTGCAGCACGTAACGCCAATAACGTTCTAGAAAATTACATCTAATATTTACCTCAGCTGATAACGTTAGCTTGTGCTAAACGGCTAAAAAAAACACATAGCATAACTCTTTGTTAAATACTTACATTTCCGTCTTCTGCAGTTGTGCCACGGACAGTTGGTATTGATCCCTCTTTTAGGAAAAGTTTCATTGCCAGTCCTGCGTTGTTACTGACCCAAGCTGGAAAAGCAGTCACACACAAAGTGGTTCACACAGACGTAACTTACAGGTTTTTGCCGACTGTAGCTGGGACATTGCCTTCAAAAAAAAAAATGTATCCACTCAGCCGATTTGTGCTGGTCTGTGCAGCCAACAACAGAGCAGTTGCTGTGTTTACCTCTTTACTTTGGCATAACGCTAGCGAGTGGGCGCTTGCAAGAAACAGTGAGTTTTTCATGATATGTCCCCTTTAAACCTTTATCAACTTGAAGGACAAATTGCCAGTATACATTGTATCCCGTACACACAGATGGTTTCAGTCTTTGTTTTCTTATAGCCCGTCTCTCTATTTTATTGTTGCATTTTGGCATTTTGCAGTTTGAAAAAATGTTGGATAAACATGTTCAGACAACGTTGCACAAATAAATGTTTATCTGCTGTTCTTTTTATGAATCTGTTGACCCAAATTAAGTAAACTGTGGCACCAAGAAGGCATGATAGTGAGTGGATTAGACATAGAAAAATGATGGCAACAGAGTGACAATATTATTGAATATATTTTAAGTCCTGTGATACCAATTTAAACTTAAATTTAAACAATTAACTTAGGTACAGATAAATAAGAATAGCAGTGTAAATGTGTTGAATTAAGCAACAATGTGCTAAACTATGACTTTAGACTTTATTGTCCCCATAGGGGAAATTCTTTTTCACAGCTCTGTACATGCGCATCACCATTTACACCCATCACTACCCACACCAAAACAAACAATATGCATACAACGACATGAAATCAGCAACAAACATGACAATCATGACAACAGTGGAATACTCAGTGGACAACAGATAGCTGGTCAGGGGCATGGGCAGGGGCCCTCAGTTTTCCTATCACCGAGGTGTGCTGTTGAGGGTTGCAATGGCACTGGTACCAGACTTTTTCCAAAGCGACTCCTATGAGTTGATATCATTTATTTTATTTAGTGAATCCAAATCATTTTATGCAGATATATAGATATATATTAGTAAATATAAATCAGTTTCACACAGGTATTTAGTAAATCTAAATTACAATTGTTCAGATACTTATATATAAATCAGTTTTTACTCATGAAATTTACTTGGATTTACTAAATATTTTTTGGGCTATATAATCAATCAATCAATCAAACTTTATTTATATAGCACCTTTCATACAGGTAAGTGCAGTTCAAAGTGCTTCACAGATGATACGATAATAAGATATAACAAGTGTAAACCATAAAAACAACAGCAACCAAAAAAACAATTTAAGAATTTGAGACCAATGTACACAAAAAAAATAAAATAAAAATGAAAATAATAACTTAAAAGAGACCTAAAAAGCTATAATAATAAAAACAATAATAAAGGGAAATTAAGAAAATAGAGTTAAAAAAAAGCTAGACTAAAATCTAGATAAAATAGATTAAAAAGACAAAAACAATAACAATAAAATAATAATAAAATAACCAATAAAATAAATGGAATACGATTTTACCACAGAGTACCAAGTAGTTAATTAAAATAAAGTCTTCAAAACATTCTGAATCAAAAGCCAGGCTGAAGAGGTAGGTTTAAAGTTTGCATTTAAAAATGTCCACATTTCCAGCTGCTCAGGCAGACTGTACTGGTTCATACACTGTAAGCATGTGAGACATATATGCCAGTGCAAGACCATGAAGTGCTTTAAAAACAAGTCAAAGAATTTTAAAATCAATACGGAAACTGACAGGCAGCCAATGTAAGGACTTTAAAACGGGTGTAATGTGTTCTCTCCTTCTGGTCCTGGTCAGCACTCGGGCCGTAGAGTTTTGAATCAGCTGTAGCTGATTTATAACTTTTCTGGGTAGACCAGATAGGAGATCATTACAGTAGTCCAGCCTGCTCGATATAAAAACGTGCATTAGTCTCTGTGTTACTCAGAGAGAGAAATGGTCGCACTTTAGCAATATTTTTAAGGTCATAAAAAGCAGATTTGGTCACAAACCCCATATGAGCCTTAAAGTTTAGACCTGAATCAAAGACCACACCAAGGTTTCTTGCTTGTTGGCTTGGGGTAAGTCCAAGGGAATTTAATTTTGTGACCAGTTTCTCTCTCTGAGCTTTAGAACCTACGACTAAAATTTC
>LKNJ01006930.1:0-15739 GCA_002120245.1 Maccullochella peelii
TCCCTCATCTTTTTAAGTGGGAGAACTTGCACAATTGGTGGCTGACTAAATACTTTTTTGCCCCACTGTAAGTACAGTGAAGGAGTTATTGGTTGCTGTAACTGTTCCTCCTGTTCATACTGGCTGTAAAAAGATCTCTTTCGAACATGATTCCAATGTAAGAGATTGATGACAAAGTTTATAGTCCTCATTCCTGGCAGACATGCAAGCTGATATGCATCAATCTAGTCGTTGTCTTCAAAATGTACTGTGTTTTTAGTTAAATTTTTTGCTCTTTGTGGTATCCTTCTACTGTAGCTCAGCAAGGAAAAACTGTTCAAACAACAAGAGGCAATTTTATACTCAGGGTTACCACACATTTTTACCAATGAATTTTCATAACTTCCATAATGCTGACAGAAGCAGTAACGTTATCTGGCCTGGATACGACAGGCATGAAATATGTGCAGACGCTGCAGTCTGTTGTGCTGCCTTTTGGTTGTCTTGATGCTCTTTCCCTTTAGCATGGCTGACCAGAGCCGCTTCCCCGATTTTGCCAACGTCAAATGTTTTGATGCAGAGCCTACATCCAGCATGGCTAGGGTCTGCCTCTCTCTTGAGCCATGTATTAAATTTGTTGTTCGAAAACCAAACATTATTAAACATGGCAGGCATTTTTTTGAGAAATAGCAAACTGCTAGCGCTGGCTAACTTTTCTATGTTTTAAGTTTCAACGGTCACGCAGCGCAGCACTAGATTTTAAATTAGTAATATGAGGAATGTATTTCTCGTAATGTTAGACACGTTCTGGGATTTTTGTGAACATATTTTAAGGAATAGCCAAAACAATGTATATTCAAAACTTTTTGTTAATTCCAAACAATTTCCAAGCCTGGAAAACCTTTCCAGGAATTTCATGACCATGGGAACCCTATGTACTAAATGATAATGTAATGATACGCACTTGATTTGACTAACTCAGTTAAACTTTTGACTACATTTTTGCACTGGAGTACGTGTGTTTGCGATATGAGTGTCAGGCAGTTTAAGAATGTGGCATGTAGGTGTGTAAAATCCTGGAGCCGGAGCTGTCTCAGGCCTGGCAGGCAGACGATGTGTCTGCAAACTTTGAGATGTTTGAACAGTGAGGCCCACACTGGCCACTCTCTCTCTTTCCCTCTCCCCCTCTCTCTCTCTCTCTCTCCCTCTCCCTCTCTCGCTCACTCTCTCTCTCTCTCTCTCTCTCTCTCTCTCGTTCTCTTCCACCCAAGACATACACACACTCACACACACAGACAGCTAAATCCAGCTGCAGATGCAGTAAATACTGGAATTGACCGGCAAATGTACTCAACTAGAAGACAGGACAAATCAATCAGTTCCTAATATGAAGCACTAAGCACAAGAATGCAGCCTAATTACCATGTTAGAGAGCTCTGGCTGGATTATATTAGATTAGATTAACATATTAGTGTTTGTACATTGGAAAATAACATCCTGTAAGTGTAATTTACTCCTGTCCAGTAGGCTTTGTTAAAAGTTCTTCAGTTGCTTTTTAAATAGAGCAAAGTGTTCTACATTAAATGACAAAATATGTCGCTTGTAACTGCTCTTTAGAAGGACAGAGAGACGCGTTTTCTGATCATTTCTCTGTGCCTTCCTAAACCATTACAAATCATTGTCTTAAAACAAGTTCAACAATGCATAGACGCCATGGTTAAGGTTTGGTTAGGCTTAGGCACAAAAACAACTTGGTTAGGTTTAGGGAAAGTACTCAGTTAGGGTTAGGGGAACTTGATTGTGATGGTTATAATAATAAACACTTGGTTAAGGTTTGGAAACAATGGTGGTTATGGTTAACAGAAAACAATGCTGACTGTCGGTTGGAAAAAAACAGCGGTCTTCCGTGTTAATGTGCAGTGATTTGTTTACTCATCCAACCCGACCTCCTACCTACATGGATTTTGTCGTTCTATAATAACATCACCTAACTTCCTCCTTTGCTGCCGTCATAATTACTACTGCCACTAGGGGGCTTTGTCACTTGAATGTATAGTAAACAGATGTTTTGGCGTTTGGATGTGTGTGCTTTTGTAAACTTTTTGCAGGGCACTACATATGAAAATGAAAACCTATGTTCATGAGGCCAAGCATTTGGCTTTAGCAGCCCTTCAAGCAGCATTGTCTGCTGACAGGCATGTAACACTGCAGTTGCATGCTGGGAGAACGTCTCGTCCACTGCTCTGATGTCAAGTTCAAGCCCAGCAGCTTGTTCGAACACTTCCACTCTGTCTCTCCAGGTGATTTGTGGTCCTGACAGTAGCCAGCATTTACAATGGTGGAAAGATGAAAAGTTCCCCCTCTTTCTTCGGGCCTGAGTTGAGTGGGGAAGATGGATAGGAGTGCAGTCCAGCTGTGCCCCACCCACATAATTTGGCTGAGGATCAGCCCCCGGGCTTCATAAATCCCAGAGCGGGGATCGGCGCTGAGGGGAGCTGAGAGACACAGAGCAGGCAGCGCACATTGATCAGGATCTATCACCCGGGCACCGAGCAGGGAAACACACTCACACAAAACTTCTCTATAGACACACACTGAGTGTGCTTGATGTCAGACACCCTGCAACATTAGTGCTGCTGTTTGGAACTCAGATAGACCATGAGGTGCAGGACTTAGACAGACTGTAGACAAACATGGCCCATAGGTCTCTGAGGGGAGGTGTGGGTTTACTGATCGTGAGTGAGCCAGTAATCAAACATCCATATCTGGACAGTGGGTTGGATCCTGGGTGGAGCTGAGGTGGTAGGAACAAGTGGCAACCACATCAACTTCAAGGCAGAAAGTCACAGAGTGAGTTTTGCTTTTGTGCCCCTGCTTTTGTTTAGCCAAATGTATTTGTGACTTTGTCTCCCATACACTTTAGAGGGTAAGTTCACCAAATTACCTAAAATATATTTCTAAATATATATTTTTACATCTGACAAGTGGTCTAGACAAGTGCAGTATGTCTAACTAACTCTACCCACTCACTTCCCTCTTCGTAATCCACAGCACACACTATGAACAATTTGTGTTAGAACTATTTTCTACTGAAGAAGGAGCCTCAGATACTATCTGCATGGCCAGAAAATATAAAAAAACAAAATATTTGTTTTTGGGTGTACTGACCCTTTAATACAGTCCATGTCTTCATTGGAGTCAGGATCTGGTGGCCACTGGAGGGACTGCATGTTAAGGTAATTTAAGATGGACTTACTCATTCAATCTATTTCATTGATGCATTTTTTTTAACCATTTTTATTAGACAGTAGGCAGTATAGAGCAGACAGAAAATGAGGCAGTGAGGATGAAATGCAACAAAAGTCCCTGGTTGGCCTTCAACAAGGGCTGTTGCAGTAGCATGGTCAGTGTCTTAAACCCCCAGGCCACCAAGATGCTCCCATCCATCATTTATCTGAACTGCTTCTGTTGTCCAGGGTGGAGGTTATCCAGCCAATGGGCAAAAGGCAGGTTACACCCTGGACAGGTTGCCCATCTAACACATATAAACACATTCACATAGAGCAGTTTCCCCTTCACCAAAACAGCATGTCTTTGGAGCTGGAGAAAGCTGCCATGTATTCAAACTTAGACCCACCTTGCTGTAAGGTGACTGTTCTATCCAGTGAGCCACTGTGCAGCCCCTGTTTTAGGTCCCAGTTTCATTTAGCTGGTAGCACCTATATAAGACCATCCACTTCGACTCTGTTCATGTATCAACTCTGGTTTTCAATTTTAGCACTGTCATTTGCCGAGAGTGAGTTTATGCTTTAGTCCTGTCTTTGTTGGCCTTAAAAACATTCAGTGAATTCTGAGTCCTTCCTGTGTGACAGAGGCTTCCTGTAACCTTGGCAACAGCACACACAGGTTGCAGTGGCTATCTTAGAGTTAGCTAATCAATATTGCTTGCTGAAGCCTAGACCTGAGTGTATATGTGGGTGTGTGTCGACTCCTGTGGCACATGTAATCACAGTTGTGTTAGCTGTGTATTGTAGTGCACAGACTGGAGTATAATTGCTGGCTTTTAGCAGTTTACTGAACATAGTAGTTAGAGGCAAGAGAAGTGCCACGCTGTGAGGTGGTCTCATCTAATGTGCCACTAAATTGCTTGATAGAGACAGACAGCTCTCTCTCTCTCTCCCTGTCTGTGTCTACCTTGATTTAAAGCCAAAGGGATGTGCCCTTTCGTGCCTGTCTATCATAATCGTTTCAATATAAACTATGTAGGGTATGTTTAAAACCCACCAGTCCGATAAACGTCCTTTCATCTGCGCTGACAGACGAGGCGGTTCAGCCTCTCACGATGACAGACACGCCAACCCGAGGAGGCGTTTCATCACGGGGCTCTCGTGCCGACAACTGGGTGAGAGAGAGAGAGAGAGAGAGAGAGAGAGAGAGAGAGATACAGAAGGAGAGAGGGAAAGAAGGGTTTTTGTTTTTTTTTAAGTTTCCAGATGTTTGATTAGAAGGTGCAAACTGGAGGTTGGATGAGTTACTGTATGTGTGTCTGTTTCTGTGGGTTCATTAACACATATTTAGTCTGTATTTTGTGCACATACAAGCTCATTGGAGGCTGGATGTGTGTGTGTGTTTCTGTGAATAGTGTGTGGTTGGTGTACTGTGCTGTACAGTACTCAGTGTGTATTGACACCTGAGACAAGTCCCCACTGGCCTGCATTCCTCCTCTACCTGAAGAGACCTGAAAACACACACACACAGACACACACAGACACGCACACACTGATGTGACATAACAATGCAAGCTTTTACATACAGTACAGTAACTCATTTTGTGCACATTTTTACCGTAGGAAGATCACTGCTATAAATGTGTCACTCAACTGAACAAAGAACAAAGAAAATTAAAGATTATCAAAGAGGAAGTGGTGAATGAGTCAGTGTTATAGTTGTTCTTCTCATGTCAGATTATTTTTTCTCTCACTGTGCGCGGCAAACCACAAAAATCATTAGACTAGCAATATATATATTTTCATTTTTCTATAAATGTGCTGTCATGTCTGAATGAAGCCATAAGGAACATGTTTAATAGGGGGATAAAGCTAGCATGTCTGAAAATGATTTTACCCATCAGTAGTACGTGTCATGTGTTTGTAACACTGTACAGGTGCAAGTGTTAGAGTTAATAAACTGCATTACTGTTATGGATATTAGATACCATTTATTTTAGTTTATTACATTGGTTATAATATTTGTGCCATTATTACTGTTCTCATAATCAATAGTTTTGGTGTGATAATGCACATGATGTGTGATGGTACAGTTTCTCTTCGTAGCCTGGGCGTCCCTGTCGCCTCAGGAAGGAGTCACAGATCAGTGGCCCCCTCAGTGTCCACACTTGTCAGGCGCACTAATGTAGTCATAACGCCATGGTCTCCATCACCTTACATGACTGCAGCACAGCCGTCAGTGCCCGCTCCGGCCAAACCGGAAAATGTCACTGGCTGTTTTATCGTTGTGTAAAACGGAGAGTTTCCCTTGGCCACATGGAGTGTTTGTTATTAAACTGGCCTGATCTCTGTCCTCTCCACCGGCACCACCCTATGAAGAAAACCAACGCTGTCCAACAAAACTAAGTCCCCTGTACCCCGTCCGTAATTATTTGTAGAGGTTCAGGTTTCTGCAAATGTATTCCATTTAATTGCTTTTTACTGCAAATATTTGGTCAAACTATATTTGGTAAAACTCTCCACTATGTGCAGCTGGTACCCTGGAGGCATCAGCTGCACATTCCTACAAGCAAGTCTAAATGCGGTTTAAGTGAGTTTTATTCCTGGTCGGTTGGTTTCAGCCCGCTTTTTCCTAATCATTCTTTCTCCCAGGAGCGAGGTGGACAGACGAGCCTCTTACATAACAGCCTGATCCTGCGCCTGACCTCTGGATGCTGGCGTCAGAGGTGAGGAGTTAGGGATCATTCACTCCACCCTTTTAGTGGTCATTGGTTTACGCTGCAGCGCTGATCACTCGGGTCAGTCGGGGGGTCTTTATCAGGCAGCTGAGCCCCGCAGAAGCATCTGGGTCTCTTCTGGAGTCGGGTTTCTCGACCTGGACCTCAAACACAGCCCCAAGGCTCACAGAGGAGCAGGCAAGGGGTGGAGGGCTTGTTTCCTTTGGCCCAGGTGGATGTTAGCAAGCCTTCTAATTTGGCCTCTGCCGTGGCAAGCACAGTGTGAAGAATTCAATATCTATCCTGGAATTTTTTATTTTATTTCCTCAAGGTCACCATTCAATTACTAGTCGATTCAATTAAAACTCTGTAGAAGGCCTATTATTTTGATTAGTGAAATATTGTGTTAAAAATATATGTTTCCTAAGAAATGCGGGCAGGCTCACTGGAGATTTTCAATCAAATACACACTGTCACATCATGGCAACTTTTCAGCCTGATGAATTTGGAGCTCTGAAGGATGATTTTCATGGTCAGACATACAACTCCTGAACCACAGCTGACTGAAATCACGCAACTGCTGCTTCCTCTGTTGCTCTGCACTGTCACAACAACTGTAATCCTGACAAGACTGAATCCATTGCTTCAGCATTTTATCACTGGACTAGCATTATAATGCAAACAGTTTCTTTTCTCTCCTTGATAGTGTAACGTAGGACTGCACATGGACAATGTGTTTCATTTTACAGCCGTGATGTACCAGCAAAGAGTCTAATATCACATGAGTCAATAAGTGTGGTTTTATGCATTCTTTAAAGTGGAACCACCAGAAAAACGTTTTTACGCTTCACTGAGGTGGAAAATTGATAAAAAGAAAATGAAACGCACGTTCATTTTCTTTTGACAATTTTCTGTAACTTCTGTTAATTAGCACTAAATTTGGATGGAAAGTTGACTTGTGCCAGGAATACTCCCTCCTTGCTTTTTCCACCCTTTAAAACGTCCTGTGTCAGTTTTCAATGAGTCTTTTCTGTTCATCACAATCAAGATTAATACAATATGATGTTATGTTTTCATTGAATGTCCTTTAACAAGTTTCACAACATGTTCTGAAATTATTTCCTAGTGACATTTTCTTAAACTTTCCGTTTGTCTCAGAACTTCCATTAGCTATGCTCAATACACTACTTTTGCCAGTTAAAATGCTCTTCAATCCAATTCTGGGTAGCTTTAGAAAGGCCCTAAACAGTACTAAAACTGTCTTTCTAAAACCTGCAAATTGTGTGTCGTATGCAGGCAGACAGCCAGTGTGTCAGTAAGAGATTTGAAATGTTTGGTAGAGCTGTGTGATATTCAGAGAGACACACAGCTCTTGGCAAAGGATGGAATTATTGATTAAAGACTGGAGCGAGATATTGATTGTCTAGAGTAAATGTCAGAGATGATCCCAGGAGACAGCCGATGTGTGTTTGCACACGCGTGTGTGTAGAAACACACGGCAATATATGCAGGCCTTGTGGAGTGAAGGTGAAAAATGACTCCCCTCTCACAATGGCAGAGAGAGATGGAAAGAGTTGGCCGTTTGAGGAGGAAACATTGGAGTGAGAGACATAACATCACCACTGTGTGAGTGTGTGTGGTGCACATTTGTACTTTTTTGTGTGATTGTTGGAAATAAGACAATTCTCAGTGTGATTCAACCTCTTTTTTTTTTTTTACTTCTCTGTCTCGTGTGCAGTCCTATTTGAAGCATTAATTAGTTAATTAGGAGCATCCTTATTAACAAACACTTCAGGCAAGATAGCCTCTGGAACCCCAGATGTTTGTGCATGATGACATCAAGGTGGCCATTCATGTGAACATATAAAACTTGTTCATAATTTTATTCTTATACAGACAAAGGCATTCCTGGCTCTATGGATGTCATGTTTGGTCGGCCCACCACTTTGGTCCAGACTGAAATATCTATTGGATGAATTCCAATGAAATTAATTTCAGATATTCATGGTGCACAGAGGTTAAATCCTAATGACTTTTGTGATCCCCTGACTTTTCATCTAGCACCACCAACAAGTCAAAGTTATCACTTATCCAGTGAAATCTCAACGATTCATTCATACGTTGCTTTGGACAAAAGCATCTGCCAAATGAATACAAGCAAAATGTAAATGCAGTTGTACTTTGTGCTTATAAGCAAATGTTAGCATGTTAACATGAAGAACTAAGATGGTGGACAGTGGTAAACATACTCATAATACACATATCTCACAGCATGATAAACCTTTCTGCTATAGGTTGCCAAAGACCTTAATTCTGACACCACCAATGGCCAATTATTATTATTTACTTCGCCACGACTGCAAAAGATCAAAAACACAGTTTGGACCTCAGCTTTTCTCTGTCAGTACTGTACCAATTCTGAATAGACAGAGGTTAAACACCTTTTTCAGAATAGACCCACATGTCAGGCCACCCTCCATTCTCTCAGACTCGCCTGTATCTGTCCTCGCTTCTCTCCAAACTTTATCATTTCAAGATTTTCCATGGCTTAATGTATTTATTTAAGCTCAAAGCTTATTTAAGCTCCATTAAAGGTAATTATATACCCTGTTATAAAGCTCAGCTGTTCCCCAGAGTGGCCATTAAGTGTGGGTAGATGCTGTGGTTCTGCCAGTGTTTGTGGCTGCCATAATAATTACGAAGCTGTGTCTGTCTGTGTTGGGTAGACTGGGGGTGGTATTCACTGTTTTTAGAGCAGTGATGACGTGGGGAGAGGGGGAATGTTGTGGAGTGGTGTGTGTGTGTGTTTCTCAGTTTGTATAAGTGTCTTACTTTCCAACACGGCTGATTGGAATCTGAATCTTTTCTTCTTGTAGTTTCTGTCCCATATTTTTGTTAACTGATTCATTTAAAATTCACCAGAAAAGAGGAAAAGATCATCTTAAAATGTCCTAGTCTTGAAAATCTCTTCACTTTCAGGTTTGGCAAGTGTACAGTGAGTGTAACCTGAAGGGAGAAAGGCAGCCTTCCCTTCTGTTGTCTCACAGATAGAGATCAGCCCTACAAGCTACTGTCAGCATGTCGAAGAAAAGAACAGGCCATGATTGATTTGAATCCTTTGGGGCAGCCAGCGCATCAGGTTAGACATGAGCCATCAGAGCATCGGAGGAGAAAACACAGAGAGGAGTAACACTGAGAATAAATTCAAAACATAAAAGAGTAATAGTAAGAAAACCATTGAAAGTCAAGAATAAGTAATTGACTGGCAGTGAAGTGCAGAGAGAAAATAAAATGAGCTAATCAATCCAAATGCTTCTATCCTGGTATGACATCACGTTTTTGGATGTTAGACAGACACTAAAGTGCACTTGAATGCCCTTACCTGCCCCGCTCTCCTTAAAAAATCCCAGGGCCAATTCTCTTTCCGCCAGCCATGGGGAAATCTGTTTTAGCCAAGCCAGAAGGAGGGACAATCCCTTTAAAAGGCTGCTGACAGGGCACAGCGGGACATACAGTTTACTACATTTTTACCACGATTCCTGTCTCAGCTCCATATTTAGATGAAGAGTTCATTCAGCAGTAGCTCCCTGAGGAAACAGAGTGAGAGGATCAGGCCAGGGAGACCTGAGTCTACCCTGATGGAAAAACACAGTTACTGGCTGTTTTATAAGGGCTCCTATCACGCTACACTGAGGGCGACTTGAGAGTGTGTGTGTTGACTTGACCTCTCTGTGCTCTCGCCACATTCACTTGACCCTGTTAATAGCTGGGTCTGAATTGATCAGGCAACATACTTTTGCATACTAAAACTTTAAATATATGCGGTATTAGTATAGCCTCGCAAACAGTGAAGTTTGACTTGACGAAAGGCATTATTTGACGAGTGCACTTCTTTACTGTGACATCATCACAACATCAAAATCACATAGCAAAAACTGAATGGAGAAGTAGTAGAACATAAATCAAAATATTGGAGCCCAGGGTTTCTTATGACTGTTTGCTAAACCTCTCCCAAACAGCGATTGTCCAATCATAGCTTAGCACGTAGCTAGGCACGGCAGGCCTGTCAAGCTTTTGATTTCTCCCAAGAGGATTTTTTGGCTTTTAAAAACACAAGGGCCAAAGTGTAATGAATGGATTAAACAGTGTGTTTATGTTCTTGGACGTAAGATGCAATCTTTAGCATTTAGCATTTACTACTACAGTAGTAACATCATGAGTACGTCATTAAAAAAGATTTAAAAGATTTGTTTGTCAGGTTACAGGTTACAATATGGCCCCCAGAAACACCTATCATTTTTAATTCTTGTCTCATTTGTGGTCTGATAAACATATCGCTATTTTCCAAGCTAAATTACTTTAGCTGTCATATGAAAATACAGAGTTGGAAATGAGCATAATATGGGCCCTTTAAAAAGCCTCATTCTCGACTAGCACATCCACTGTGTAGTATTCTTCAAAATGTGTAGAAGCAGCCCTTGACGCTATCATAGTCTAGAGTAACATTAGCGCCATTTTCCTGCTCTTTATTGGATTTAGAGAAGTTAACACTCCAGCTCCCACAGCTGTTACCCGAGATAGCATTACGTTTGCCAAGCACATCACTCCTCATTCTAAAAGCCTTTTCTCTTGTAATGTTACATTAAAAAGTAACGTTAGACAGTGTTTCAACCAACTCTTGGAGCTAACATTAGCTTAATTAGCTAGCTAGCTACAGCTGATGACATCTGCCAGAGACAGTTTTCATTTCAGCCGGCAAAATCAAGGGTCACCAGCTAAACATGAGAAGCTTGTTTTAGTATACCTCTCAGTGCAGTTGAGATCAGAAAGCTTCACAGGCGTATAGCAGTAGTAACTAAGGGCCGTGGGTTAGCGAACCGTCTGTTCTGTGAGCCTTGTCATTCGCATGGAGCCGAGTAGCCAGGATACATTTCCTGAGCAATTGATGGTCAGCCAAGTTGGAGAAGCAGAAGCCATCATCAGCAAATTCAAATGGTTTCTTATTGAAATGTGTTTTAGTGTTGCAAAAAAAACACAGAAAATTGAAACCTGAAAAAATTCTCCCTTCTTCCACCCACTGCTTGCTCCCTCTCGTTTTGTTTTTCCTTCTGTTTCTCTCCCTCATTTTCTTCCCTCTTCTTCTCTGTCTTGTCTCCTCTCCCTTCCTTCTCCATCCTCTCCCTTCCTCCCTTTTTCTCTCTGCCTCTGTCATCCTCCTCCTCCTCTATTTCTCTGTGGTGTCATGCTTGACTTATTCCCCAGCTTGAGGTTTTAGGTGTTAATCCCTCACAGTTTTCATCACTTAGAGCACCAATCAAAAAGGGTTTAGTGTAATCTGCCAGACTTTTGTCCCCTCTCCGCCTCCTTTGCTTCTGCTCCTCCTCCTCCTCCACCTTCTAAATCTTTTTAACCTGATTTCTACGACTTGCCCTTCTCCTCCTCTAGAAACATGGTTTTGCAAATGGAAAAACTTTCATGATCTGATGCACTTGCTATAAATGAGAGATAAGGAGTAGCAGAATGTATATATATGAAAAAGTCACTGATTATTAAAAAAGGGTTGAGGACGTGATTTCATAGTTTGGGTTCATCTGAGGAACCATAGGCTGGATGAGGTGAGGGAATGAGGTTCAATGGTTGGGGTTTGTGAAACCAGATCTTCCAGCAGGCTTGCGGTTGGCACAGAACATGCTGCCTCGGGCGCAATTGCATCCACCTTATTATTATTTTAGAATCTGTGCCTCTGGATCACTGCACCACACCTGGGCTAGAGCTCAGGTATCCAGGTTTGATTCCACAGAGACCACAGGCCTGTTTGTTTGTTTGACTTTGGGACCTATATGGATGTTGTTAGCAGCATCTTAACACCGTCTCAAACAGCATTTGATAATGATTGTTGAAATCAGCTTCTTAAGACCAAACAGCTGCCAGTTTTTAGAGTCCTTCATCTTCATTTTGTTTGTAGATTCACATGGAAAACATGTTGTAATAACTACAAAATAGGTATGAATCAGGCTGCAAGCTCACCACAGAACAGACTGTTATCCCCTTTCTATTCTTTATACTACAAGGCCCAAATGTAGAAGATGTGATTTTAATAATGCTTCCCTGAAACTCTGGCATTCAGGTTTCTTTACTTTCCATATTTTCCTTACTTTACATTTTTTTAGTGAGACATTTAGTTGATTATCATGTCTTTCTCTTCTTTAAAACTAACTAAAGTGACTTCACCTGCCAAAGGGTAATAATCGCCAAAATCTGGAAACTGTAGTCTATGACTGCAAATTAGGAAACCCTGCCTCTTAGAAGTTACATTTATATACTATTAAATTGTTTTGCCAAATATGTTTTGCAGGAACATAATTGCTATTATGTTCACAGGCAACATTTTTTCCGATGAAGGAAGCACTTTGGTTAAAGTTAGGGGAAGATTGTGGTTTCGGTTAAATGTAATTAACTAGGTGCGTCTAGTTAATTATTTACTTTTTCAATATAAATGCTTTAGTTGCTATGATCCGATCGAAAGGAAAACAAATAGAATACATTATAGTAAACATTTGGCAGACACGTTCAGTATTATGCCTTTATGTTCAGTAATTCAAGTGGCATTATGTTTTTCTCTAAACACATTTGCTGCTGCAAATTAGTGGTATACAAAGACAAAAAAGACAGACATGACTATCAGTGTTTCCTTCACTCATCATTTCCTTTTATCTTTAACCTTTTGTTGCCTTTTTCTCTTGTTCTTAAGCCCTCCTGTCCAGGGCAGCTTTAATCAGAAGATGCTCATTGAAAAGATTATGATGAACATCTATCTTTTTCAGTGAAGTACCAGAATCAAAGATAGAGGGATATCAGATATAAAGAGGTGACAGTCACCCCTTTTATTGGCCATTACCCACCCTCCAAACGGACAGGGCATTAATGGGCTTTTTCTCAAAGATAGTCTCTGTTTGTCCTCTCGCTCTCTCCGAGCAGCTAGACTCCATTAGTTCCAGGTAACTAGTGTATCATGGGATGAGACAGTGGGATCCCTGTGAACAAGCCCTGAGCTAAACCTCCAAAGATCCACACTGCCAGCTGGAGCCCTGTTAAACAAGCCTAACACAAAATGTACCATTCCAGTAGACACACCATGATGAAACATTGCACCTTATTTGGAAAAGTCAATAGAAAGATTAATGGACAGAGAAAGAAATGAAAACATAAAATCACATGACAAATCGAGTCAGCAAAGCCTGCATGTTACACGACAGCAGAAGAATAGTCATTGTTTTGAGCTCAGCTGTGGCTGCTGTGCAGGGACAGTGTGGGTTCTCTTAGTTTGTGTGGCAGAGCCTGGCTGAGCTCCTGCTCCAGCATGCTGGCACTGTGCTTTAAAGTATATCATGAAAAACTCACCTTTTCAGGGTTTGTGAACATACATTTGGGTATCTGGGGTGCCTACCAACACACAAACTGTGAAAAAAGACAACCGTCATTTTTTGTGGGCTGCCTAGGTCAGAAAACATGGGATTCAACAAGCCGTTTTAGATTTGGCTCCCCTCCTTACATAAAGTGCGGGCTCATTAGAATTATACTGCCCCCCATCTCAGTATCTCCACCCACGGCCTGAGAACTAACTTTGTGATGTTGGCATGTTTTTCTCACAAGCTCCAACCCGCTAGCACAGAGGTGTCAAACTTACGGCCTGCCAAAGGGTCCAATTCGGCCCACTGGATGACTTTGCAAAGTGTGAAAATAGCAGAGAAGTCATTAATTAAAAAACAAAATTTACTGCTATTCCTACTGCGCTGTCCTAATAAGAGCAGCAGGCACAAAGCCTTTCTGGCAGAAAGCCCTGAAGACTAACTTCTGCTTACAAGTAGCAGGCCCTATGCTGGATATGCTATTATAGAACCCACATGCTTATGTACACACTAAATGACACAACACTGTCAAGCTAGGCTACTGTTCATGCAGAAGCTGCTGGTGGAAAATGTCTCAAAAAAGAGAAAAGTGGACACAGAGTGTCGGGTTCAAGAAAACATTTTGTATCTGGTTTTCCAAGAAAACGTTTTGTACCTTTGTAGATCCACTGTGATTTGTAAATTGTAGTGCACATGTAATGACAGTAGACTTACTGAATGTGGAAACACTGAGACATACTGTTGAAATTGCACTTATTTTCTTAAGACATCTCAGGCTGTTCATCATCTGTTTTGTAAATGGATGGTTCATTAATTGTGAATGTTTTCAGAATGTACTTGTTCTTTACATAAAAGAAATTGACAATTTTGGAGGTGTTATTATTCATAGATTATTATGCAATGGTTTTACTGGTCTGGCCCACTTGAGATCAAATTGGGCTGTATGTGGCTCATGAACTAAAATTTGTTTGACACTCCTGCGCTAGCATTATGCTAGCGTTATGTCGAAGCTAAGAGTTAAGCACGGGAACTGCTCTGTTGTTAGCTGCACAGACCAGCACAAATCGTTACATCGGCCCCCAGCCTCAGAGAACAGAGAGCTGAGTGGATAAAGTTTATTTTTGAAGGCAATGTCCCAGCTACACTCGGCAAAAACCTGTAAGCTACGTCTGTGCTAACCACTTTGTGTGTGACTGCTTTTCCAACTTGGGTCAGTAACAACGCAGGACTGGCAATGAAACTTTTCCCAAAAGACGGATCAATACCAACTGTCCGTGGCACAACTGCAGAAGAGGGAAGTGTAAGTATCTATAAGATTTATGCGTTTATGTGTTTCTTTAGCCATTTATCACAAGCTAACGCTATCAACTGTGGTAAATATTGGATGTCATTTTCCAGAGCGTTATTGGCGTAACTTGCTGCAAGATACACAATAACGTTAACGCTATTAGTTTGCTATATGTCTGTAAGCATGGGTGCCAAGTTATTGTTACAAGTGAGGGTGCAAGATTATTGATAGGCGAGGTATGGCAGGAAAATGAGACGCTGTCCGGGGAAAATATTACGCCAAACTCCCTTTAAGAAATACTACATATTAACAATTCCTTACGTGTCCGTAAAAACACATAACTCTAGAAACACAAGATAAACAGCGTCTTATGTCAACAGTCTTATTATTGTCAATTCGGCATCAATATAATCCATAAAGAAACTGTATTTCCATACAAACTTTACATTTTGTCGCCTCAACTCGCTACCAGTCTCTTTTGGTTAGCTGCGCCATTTTATTGGGAGAGTACCGCAGGAATTAGAGGCGAACCGTTTCAAAAATTAAGATTTCTCACTAAAATAAGTGCTGGTTGGTGGATCAGATGCACGCCGAATTAAAGACCGACTCATAAAACATCTAATTCACCGTCTATAGTGTGTGTGTGTGTGATGGTATTTGATTACTTTTTCGGCTGTTATCGAAGTAACTATCCAGTTTGGTGCTTCTTGTTTGGTGCTGGAGAGAGGGCGCCTACGACGTTACCATGTTAGGGGAAAATGTGCTTTACATGGGCAGGCTTTGCAGTGTGTAGATACCGTATGTATATTAGTGTGTCGCTGCTAGGACGAGCAGAGACCTCGCCTCAGAGCAACAGCCCTCGTTCTCTCCTGTTGCGGTCATGTAGTCTAACGTTACATTACAAACAACAGAGTCTCACTAGGTAAATGTTTGTAGCCTGATATATTCCGACTACTTTGAATAAAGATCAACACTGAACTGTTGCAGCCTTTAGTAGTTGTACTTATAATGTAATTTTGCTATGTATTGTTCTCATGTCATATTGTTTGGGTTTCATGAAAAAATGTAATTCTGTTACAGCTGTCCAGGCTACTGTCCTGCAAAGACCTTGGTTGGCAC
>LKNJ01006931.1:0-14507 GCA_002120245.1 Maccullochella peelii
TAGGAGACATCTTGTGTCCAGCAGGAAAACTTAAGAAATGAATAAAATTTGCAAATTCATAAAGTCTGGAATTTTTTATGAGTCAGCATAATCACAATAGAGAACAAGTATCTTTGAACAGCTTTCACATTCTTGCCCTCGTGGTCAGCACCTTGGAGAGAGACTGTGACACACTGAATGTGTATGTTCTAAACAATCCACCTGCACTATACCTGAAACACATATACAGCTAATACAAATTCACTATGTACACTGTGGAAAAGAGCAGTAAGATTTACAAATGAAGTGGATTCAAGGACACATACCAACAGACTGTTTATCAGGTCACATGTGTGAACATTTTGTGTTGATAGTATACACTGAAAATAATGAATGAATGATGGCTGGATGGAAGCAACAGGATGCTATTGAATCTTTATCAATGTTATTTAAGATCAGTTTTCATTTCTCCGTAGCCTTGTTGCGATTGAGAGGCCTCAGTACAAATAAAGCCACATGAACCTGTTGCAATTTAAAATCACGAGGGAAAAAGTGTGGGTATAAATAGGCAAATTGGGAAAAAAAGGCTTCAACCTTAATTAGGACTGACTAGCACGTCTCCTGTGAACGTACTGAATGTAAAGTCAACTTCCCTTGAGTAAGAAAAAATATAGTTTGTATCACTAATGATGCTACTAAGTGCACTTGAAGATGAACTACATTTATAGCCCTTCAGCTCATTAAAACCGCATTGCATTAAGTATTTTGTACATGCTGCCAGCTCCTTCAAATAAAATCAAAGCATGCTGAATTGATTTTCCTAATGGCACAAAATGGATGGGTGCCACACTTACTCCCAGTTAAAGTGATGTCTACTTAACTAGAGAACATTACCCTGACATTTTGGACAAGGAGGGCCTGCAGCAATATAGAGACAGAGCGCAATTAAGTCCCGCCCACACCGGAGGGGGAAACAATTCATCGCTCTCCATTGACTTTATATTGTGTGAAGGTGCCTCTTTGTCATTTCGGTCTGCTAGCAAACAACAGAAACATGCCTAAAAGCTGCCGTGTGGTGGGATGCACTGCCAATAGAGTAAAGAACCCAGAACTAAGTTTTTATAAGCTGCCGAACCCAAAAACTGAGTCTTTAAGAAGACAAAAGTGGATCCAGATGTGAGGCGTCAGCAGGAAGAATGGGAACACTGTGGGATCCTGACTCTCACACGTAGAGTGTGTAGCTAGCATATGTCACTGCCTAAGTCAAATATCCAAATGTCAGTTTTAGGCTAACTATACTGTTGTAAGTTAAGCTAAAACATTTAGCAACTTGTGTATTGGAATGTGGCTAAATCAGAAAGCTATGCAGTATTATGTGCCTTAGCTAACTACAGAAGCTTAGCTTAAGAAGGGACACTGAGACAGACCCACAATATTGAGTTTGTCAGCCCTTGGTTGCATATTGTGGCGCCGATTGTTTTCCCCTCCGGTGGACGTGGTTTTCAGAGTATGACGCGTTGCACTCTGTCTCTATACAGTAATAATAAAGAAGACAATGTATCATATAGTTTTTTTTTATTGCATAGCATGAACTTTTTGTCATTTTCACATGCCGCAGAGTCTGACAAAGAACAAAACCTGAGTCATTAAATTCTGCAATTTAAGAAAGCTTTGATTAATCTTTGTAAGTGGTGTCATACTTATGTGTGTATTACTGAGGGCCGAGTTAGGTTTACTGATAGGAGGAGAGGTAACAGTACTTAATGGTAGATGCAGTAACATCAGTATAGTAATTGTTTGAACAGTTAGGTTAAATTTGAAATTATTAAATATAAATCCTATATGTTTTACATTTCATTATACTTTTTTTGTTCACATATTTACTTATATCCTATGTTTGTTTCTATAATGCATTTATTAATATTTTCATACACTTTTTCATACACAAATATATCTGTGCACGTTTACACACACACACATGCATAAACTAAAACAGTGAAATATAATGATTAAGTATAGTATTTAATACCATTACTATACTATACCTAATGTATACTAAAAAGATGGAAAGGAGCAGCTAGTTATTGTAGCGTTAAGCTGCCACTTGGGGACTGGGAGACAGGGCTTCAAATCTCAGTAGGGGCAGCTCTTCAACACACACAGATCAGTCAAGCGGAATAAGATAAGTAATAAATAAGTGATTTTCTGACTTTAGGAGCTTCAGTGATACACTCCACCCTGCCAAATCTTTAGCAATGGGTAACCAGGCAGCATACCAGGAAGTGTCAGCAGCAGGCTACGCCTATGTGCGTCCCCACTAAAAGAGCCACCCCAAGCGATCTGCCGGGGTGGCTCTGTCAGCACCAAATTACGCCATGCCTCCTGGTGCCCAATGCTGACAACAGAACAAAACATGTCATTTCATGTCATTTTCTGCTGTAAGCTAAAAGGCTTTAAGCAATATATAATCAGTGGGCCAACCTCCTGAAATCATTTAAAATTTGGGGTTTTCAAAGCTTTTGGGGGTTGAGGCTAGGAAGGAGAGGAGGTGAAAGAGAGAGCAGAAGAATGAAATGAAGTCACAAATGGAGCAGGGACAAAATGAAAGGAAGATGTCTTCTTGCTTGAAGACCTGAGATTTATACACACCAATACCCACAATGCAGCATAATTACAAATAAATTAGAAGGATTATGAAAATGCCACTTTTCTGGAGAGTGTGCATTAACATAATATCTTCACGCTTCAGCAGGGTCTGCAGATAAACTCTAATTGTGCTTTAATTCTCCTGTCTTTGAATCCTTAAAGGGGCACTTCAGTGAGAGCAAAAGGCTGATTTATTATGCACATCATAGATTCTCCAGTTTGCTGAGCCCAGGACCCTGCATGTGGAAACAGAAGCTCTCATGCAGGGAACCAAGCCCATTGAAATTTGCTGGTGTTATTGTCATCATGATAGGACCCAGTGGAAATATTTAGGAGCCCTGAATCAAAGCTCAAGGAGCACAGATATTCATTTCCTTTTTAAATTCCAGTAATGGCATGAGCTCCCTCACTTTTACAGCTATGATATTTTTTTACTAGTCCTGCACTGTCAAATTGTTAGAATACACACTTGGCCTCCTCGCCACCCTGCTGGGAGAAGGTCGCCAAATTTCATTAAGTGCAAAAATAGATTATTGCCTGATAAAAATCACTTCTTCTCAAAAACAGGGCCATCAGAAATCAGTATATCTCCGTGGTGTTTGTTTTGACTTGGTCAAAATTGTAATTGCCAAAAAAGAAAAAGAAAGAAATGTAAGCTTCATTTTTTTGTTCTGTAGTGATAGCGCCCCCTACATTAGATGTGCTCCGACAGACGGAAATTTTTGGTAATGACTGACTATAATCTGATTGGTGCAATATCTGTGTGGGAAGGCACTAAATATATGACTAAATATCACTTCAGTTTCAACGGACACACAGACAGTTAACCAGATGCATGGTTGATGTTGTTGGCCATTGCTTAGTCCCATCTGTGATATGAGGATATATGAGAATCACGGGGTAATGTACACAGTCCTGAGGTTGCAGGGCTACGCTTTACTGTGAGTTTTGACTGTCTGGTTACTTGCCATCCCCACAACTGGACCCATGAAAGAGAGACAGCTAACACTAGCTAGACCGCCCTCCTTTCTATAATGTGGGATGAACACAGCACTGAGTGAGCAGGAGCTGCTGACTTAGCAGGTGTTAAAACAACACGAACGAAAAGAACAACTAGTGGGAATCATGGCTAACGTTAGCAAGCTAGGCTAAGAAGCTTCCACCTTCCTAGTGGAAGCTAGCTAGCTTGATAACATCCACTTTCCAAGCGAAATACAAACTTAACAGCTTCTTGAGTCTACCGAAATACTGAATGTTGTAAAGGGACATGTTAAATGGCTAAATCATGGTGTAAAAAGGGGATAAACATTTGTGTCATCTATACAGGGCTATGACGTGCTCCAGTCAGTAGCATGTAAGTTGACAGCGTATCTCCTAGATACACTGGCCCTCAAATGTCAGACAACCACTACCATGGGAAACACCCACAGAGAGCCTTCAAGCTTAGATGCTTTTTTCACAAATGTGTCCAAAAATGTGCACAATAGCTGCAGTATCATTATAGTATATATTTCACTACTCAGAAAATAAAGAGAATTCAAGTTTCAATTTGACTTTAGACTTTAAGATACATTTTCAGCTGTGTTTTATGGGTTAATAAGTAAACCAAAGGCAGAAACAGGAGCCTGAACATGTAGGTGAAATTAACAAAAGACATCCTCCTGTACATTGCACCATCATGGGGTTTCATGGTGTGAGAGAAAAGCTTATTGCCTTGTTAGGAGCACTACGACTATGGGCTTTAATGACACTCATTACAGAGAGAGAGAGGTGTGTGAGTGTGTGTGTGTGTGTGTGTGNGGGGGGGGGGGGGTGTAGAAAGCTTAAAACTCTCTTGTTAGGTTCACCATCACAAAGGATCTAATGACACTCATCCACATTGTTCAACACATTGTAGCCTACACATCATTTGTGAGAGAAAGAGCGAAGCAGAGAGGGATAGAGGGTGAGAGAGAGAAAGAGAAAGAGGGAAAGTGCTGGAAGTGCCAGACTGAATACATCATTTATCAGAATTATAGGGAAGAATTACCTTGCACGCTCTCTTTTTCAGTCACACACACACACACATACACACTCACTGTGATCCAAGCAGGGTGCCAGTTAGCTGCTCGACCAGCCTAACTGTAAAATGCTAAAGAGGCACTAATGTGTGTGTGTGTGTGTGTGTGTGCTTGCCGTACTAGCTCAGAGGAGAAGTCGGAACTTTTTAGCTAGTGAGAAGTTGTCTGCAGAAACTTTAAGGTGAGAGTTTACATGCACTATGTGTGTATTTGAGTATATCAACTTGCCTGCATGTAGGTGTGTGAGTGCAGTTCTTTTTAGCACGCATGTGGCTTGTGTGTGCGTCACTTCGTCTCTCTGCAGAGACTCAACAATTTAGACTGTAAATGCTATTAATTTACCTCCCAGAAGACACTTGGGTATCGGCTTATTAGCACTGCGTCTAAAGTTATTAAAAGAAAGTGGGAAAGAGGGAGAGACGGAGAGCAATGGAGATAGACATATGGCAGAGAGAAATGGACAAATACGACTATATGGGACAATTCTGTGTGGTCACCGTATTTACCTTGTTTCATTCACTGTGATAGTAAGTGAGCAGGTTTGCACTGGAAATGGCTTCGCTAGATGTGTGTTACTGAAAAGGAGAGGATAACAATTTTTTCAACATGTTGTATTCACTTGTCAATCTCTACCAGCATAGAATCTTGTAAGAGAAAACACAAGCAACCAATTACAATTATTGCTGTCCCCACGTGGAATCTCTGCAGCCCCCATAGCCCCAACGTGTAGTTACATTTTTGAGGAAGCGCACATCAGCTTCGGCGTAGCCTACAGTGTAGTAGGTACACTTTAGTCTTGTTTCCATTGCTGTGTTTGTTTGAAATAAGGACCAGAAGAATCGGCTTGTTAGATGGAGTCGGGGCAACCGTCGAGGCTGAACAAAAAAAGAGACAGATTTTTCTCCCAGTTTTCCCAGACTAGACACACTGTTTCATTGAAAAGTGCAGTTGGGAAACATTTGTTTTTGAACTCAACTGGGTTGAGGGTGGGAAGTGCATTCTACAGCTCCTGACCAAGTGATGGATGAGCCACTGGTATTGATCCACAGTGCTATCAACCCCTACAGATACATCAAGGACATTTTGTGATGTTGGACAGTAAAAGCTATATTTATTTTCCCTTTGAATGTACTACTGTAACATGCTTTCATTTAGCTGTCAGTATCAACCATAACTGTGTGGCTCTCTGTAAGTGAATGTATGTCAAAAAGTCACTATTGCCTGATGTGATTCATTACAGATAGAGAAGCAGAATTGCTTGTAATTTCAGGTTATTTGTCAGATTACTATTGGGATTATCATTTTTTTCCATTGTAGTGGTAACTTTCTGTTGCTGAAGATGAAGGGAAAGTATACTGACAACTAGTTTACCAATGACAACAGAGGGGCAGAGCAGTCCTGATACAGTATCTGGGAGAGGTTCGGAGTAGAACTGCTGTTCCTTCAGGTTGATGGGAAGCAGTTGAGGTGGCTTTAGCATTAAAATGTCTTCAGGCATGTCTAACCAGGATGATCATCAGTCCCAGAATATGTTTGGCTGATAATATATTCCAGCTGGTCTGTGAACAAGTCCCGATCCCCAGGGACAAGCTGGAGAATGTAGCTGAGAAAAACAATGCCTATGCTCCTCTGCTAAATGTGCTGCCACTGGACCTCAATCTGGATGAGCAAACAGATGGATGGATTAATTGATGGTTGGATGATCTTATCCAATAGCTGTTTCTCTGATGAATATACATAGCCACTATGACTGGATGACATATACCAGGTGTGGTGAGTTCTCAGTGTCACTGATGGCTGAGTTACTTTGAAATGTGAGACTGTACTTATGTACAGCAGTGCTTTGAACTTAATAACGTCATCATGCTAACATGCTTACAATGACAATGCAACATTAACATTTGCTAATTAGCACTAACCACAAAAAATACAGCTAAGACCGATGGGAATGTCATCAGTTTTGTAGGTATTTGGTCATAAAACAAAGTATTGGGCATTTAAATTAAAATTCATCTTGCGGAGACCTTCAGTGTACAAAACTTAATGAATCCATCCAATAGTTGTTGAGTCATTTCACTCAAGATGCCAACCTCGCAGAAATGAAAAGTCATGGGATAACCATCCCATAGCTGTCTGGACCCAACCAGCCAACATTGCCATCCTCAGAACTGCACCCTTGCATGGCTAAAAATGATAATCCACATTATATTTGCAGACTTCAGGACTACATTGCTCAGCAAAGTTAAAACTCAGAAATATGCCTTTTGCTTAAAGGTCTGTTTGATTTATTTACATTGAAAATACATAAAATATTGAATAGGAGATATCCATATTCCTGTCAGCCGTGTTGGCTAAATAATAAATACTGTTAAAATAGTCCCACCATGGGACCCAGGCTCATTAAAGCACATTACCGCTCTTACCATTTGGGGGAACCAGCACAGTTAGGTCCATGGCCCATTTTATGTCCCAAACTCAAGTGTAATGAGCTCAGTGTAATATAGTACATGGAGAGCAGTTATTTAAAGTGTTGCACTGTTCATTGCTTAAACATACTGTATTATGCAGCTAAGCTGCAATGGCTTTGTGCTTGTTAGAGCCCTGAACCACTTCACATTTACATTTCACGCAATCAGTTGACACTTTCATCCTGAACAACTGAGAGCAACAGAGAATAAGCTTCAAATCCTAGATCCCACTTGGATCCCACTTGGGACAACTGTCACATTTGTGACTCAGAATACATAATATAGTATGTTCTTAGACTGTGCAGTAAATTAGTAGAGTGGTTACTGCAGATGTCTCCTGCAGCTAGTCAAAAGTCACCACAAGAATTGCTACAAAATGAACAGAGCTCTACATCAGTAAGATATAGCTTTGTCTACAGTATAATCTGTAATTTTATCTCAGATATGCTCTAATGGCTGTATTATATTGCATATACAGTATAATTTAGTTGCCCTACTTACATCAATGTGTGCTTTCAGTTGTATTCTTATCTATATCATAGGTTTTTACTGTTGCTGTAACATAGTTGCCCCTTGGGCAATCACTACATTTTCAGCAAATCTTATCTTAAGGAGAACAATGAGAGAGACTTACACTTGTATACAGTGATTACTAATATTCATCTTATCTGGAATGTTTTCCTCAAAGAAGTGCAGGCAGATATTTGTTTCTCAGGATCAATTACAGCCACGTCCACCTAATTTTAGACGAAGTGTGGAATATAAAGTCTCGTTGTTAAAGGTAGTGTAAAAATAATATAATATAGTATAATATAATAATTTTGGACAAATTCACAGATGCTTTAACAAGTTACATAGTTTGTAATAAGATGTTTATACGGTAATGTTGTTTCTTTATCTCCATGTCTTCTACATAGTTCATCAAATGGTGAGGATGCAGACGTTGTGCCACATACATGCAGCTTTAGACTCAGTCTTTCAGACCGATAACATGAAGCCATCAAGGCCCCTTTTACAGCATTCTCCTTTTAAAACAAGTCAGCTGGAAACATTAAAAACGTCAGACGTCATTTTCAACCAACTCATGGAGCTAACGTTAGCTTAACTAGCTAGCTGATAAACTCTGCCAGTGACAGTTGTCATTACTGCCAGCAAAATCAACAGCTGCTGGCTAAAAATGAGAAGCCTTCTTTTGTCTGCTTGAGTAACTTCAGATAGCGGTTTCTCCATCTGAGGCATTTTCGTCTCCCTGTGACCCACCTTTGGCCCCCGACAAAGTGTTTGACAACCACAGTAGATTCATTTCGGTAGTGCTTAACAGTCAGAAGAATAACTGTGTGCCTAGTAGGGTATGTGATGTTGTCAGCTTTTAAAGCTCCAGCCTGTGTTCACACAGCGAGGCTCAGTGAGACACAGAAATTGTGTAGGAATGTGTATGTGTGTGTCTGCCAATGTGCTTTTTGTTGGCTTTGCTCTACTGAGCACCGCTCTAGTTTCACACAAGTCTGTCGTCTTCTTTGTCTCAGCCGTCTTTCCTTCTCTTCATTTATTTTCCCATGGCATCTCTCTGTTTGGTTCTCTGTTTTTCTCTAACACTCATACTCTTAAATAATCCCTTCTCATACTCTTAAATAATACATACTCTTAAGTAAATTAAAGGCTGCAGGTCAGATCACAGTGTTCAAGCCAGGTCAGCTATCTTTGCTATTGAACTGTCAGCTGATATTAAGGTTTCAGGGTCTTTTATGTTCCGTGTACCTTTCATGACCATGAATTGCAAATACCTGTCTTAGCAAGTAATTTATCTACTATTATCTATTGAGGCCAGAAAGTTGATCTGCCCAATTCTGTCATATTTAAAGATCACTAGAACTGCTTAGCTATGATAAGTGTGAGATTCTATAATGTAATACTGTAATTCTGTTGGGTGAACAGAACAATGTGAGGAACAGTATGAATGGCATTCACAGCTCAATAAGTGGGGAAACTGTCATTGGAGTGGAGCTGACTCACTAACCACCACTTGAAGGCTGTCTCAATGGATAAAGGCAGTAAGGTGCATTTAAAAAGAAAGCAGTTTGGGACTGTTTGAGAAGTACGTCTTTTAGGTTGTACCTGGTTTAGAAATCACATGTTGTCCACAAACGGCAGACTTGGGTCAGTGTTTCAACCAGAAGTGAAACTGACTTCTGCAGAATTTTATGTCTCTGCACAGTGACAGTGGGAAAGCAAAGGTCCAAAAAATGATCCAGTGTAGAGTCCAAGACAATTTTGATTAGAGGCATGTAATAGTCTGAGTTCTTTGGTTTTATAAAACAATGTCAGAATAACACATGATACAGAGTGGTAGATGTCCAGAAGGTCCGAAATCCGAGCATCAGGATTTCAGGACAACACGTGGCTATTGTGGCTCTATAATTCGTGCTGACTTTGCCACCTCCGTTGTAGAGATTCGGAGAAACAAGGATTGTTATGAGGACAGTCATGAGTCATTTCACTAGGATGGTCGAGTATAAGGAGCAAAATCAAATGGAAGAGGAGACATGAAGAACATGGGGGCGGGAAACAGGACTGTCGCGAAAGACAACTTACCTCAGGAAACTGGTGGTGTTCCTGCGCTCACTGCTCTCCACAGCCAGCTGAGGAGGAACATTTTTGCTACAGGGAGGGGGAACTATCGATGCCAGACTTGGTGTGCCCACGGATGAGAGTGATCCCAGCTGTGTAACTACAACTAATTAATTTGCTGCGCTTATTAACATTGTTGTCCTGTTTTGTTTCACCTCCCCAAAATCAATTGGTAGAAAAGACAGAGGCCGGCTGAACCAAACAGTCAGCTCTCCATACGGCAAGAAAAAACAAATCACACGTAAAATGCTATGTGATGTGGTTTTGAAAAAGCCATATCTGTTGATAAGGAATATGGTGCTACTCTGGTGGAACCCTATTTTGAGTGGCACTGTGTCCATTTCCTCTTCATCACCACAGTCACCGCTGTCTCTCAAGGTTCTTGCTGCTTTGGCCTTTCCTCTGACTGTAGATGTGACTTAGCAGAGGAGAGGGAAAAGGCAACAGTGACAGGAGTGTCAACATCCCTGAAGTGAGAGAGGACCTCTTGTGGATTATAATGTTGTCAGTTTGACCTTTCAGAAGCTTCACCAATATGCTCTGATGTAATTGTTGACATCTGGATCCCAGGGTGTACAAACTGCTGTTCCTCTGCAGACTGATGGCTTCTTGATTGGAATGCTTGGTCCTGCTGACAGGTTAAAGAGCCTTCCTTAGACGTCCTGGAGCTGTATTGCTGGGAGCTATGGAACTGTTTGTGGATGCTACATGCCAACATTCATTATGTTAGTGATGTAGGCTGGCTGACTGTAATAGGCTTCCTCTGAGCTCCAATCTTCACAGGTTTGGGAAGTCCAGAATTGACTGCTCCTGTTTTTTGTACCAGGGGGTTTCTGAATAGAGTGCTGCAGGGAAGACGTATTTTTGTAGGCCAACCCGAAAGTTAGCATTGTCCTGGTTCCTTCGACAAAAAGCTAATGGGATTTTTCCATTGGATTTTGGATTCTTGCAGAAAATAAGCTCTGCGGCAAACTAAAGTTTATGATACTTACACGTTTTGTTCACCAAGATAATCTTCACAAATGGACACCACTTTCAGGATTTTTGAAGCGTAAATGCAATTGCCTGAAGTAAAACACTAACATTAGGCTATAAACGAACTACACCACAGTTGCATGACTTAAACATCAACACCACTAAGCTTCCAACTTGTAATTTGGTTTGGCACCTCTTACTTCTTCTACAAAAGCCTTTTGGAGAGTTTAAGCTACAATAGCTTGCAACAGTGCGAGTATAAACACAATGAGGCTGTAAAGGCGGACGAGTGAGTAGTTTCTGTGTTCGGCGTGATGGCGTTTAATGTCCCCGACAACCTCAATTAATTGTATAGACTATAGAGTGTCAGAAAATACTGAAAATTAGTTTAGAATAATTTCCTAAAGCCCAATGTAGGTGGACCAACAGTCAAAAAAGAAAAGGTCTTCAATTTACTGTGATATAAGAGATGAGCAGAAGGGTCTCACATTTAATTGGTTATCAAGTAATTGGCAATTCATTTCATGTTGATTGATTGATTAATGATTAATGATTGTTTCAGCCCCATTACAAAGATGCAAAGATGTATACAGCCTACTTATATTTCAGTGCACACTGAGTAAGTGAACAGGTGTAAAAGCTGCACAGATCTATAAAGGAAAAATGTAATTCATTCCAGCTATACATGATGACATGAATGGGTAAAAAACTACATGCTGGGTGACTTTCTTCCTTTAAAGCCACAGTGAATCACAAACAGTGTGTTCAATCCACCCACACTGGCCTGATGTGATGATGAGGTGGTGTAATGACTTGACTTTTCAACAGTATGGCACTGAGTTAAAAAATATTGATTGCCAGTAGGGCCTGTGTTACATGAACAGCTTGCGAGCTAATGCAAGGATATAAGCAGTATTCATCCCACATAGCTGCCCTGATGGCCTGTTTTCATATTAGTATGTAAGTATGGTCACATTTAAATGCAGCCCATTCAAATGTAGTCACACTTTGTGCGGAAACAGGTGGTGATGTGTCATTTTTGACGCACGTATCTGCCGAGTAGTAACAGATAAGCTTATGGAATAAACCAGATAAAAACATAGTCTTGTCTATTCCTGTCTAACAGCTGAGTGTGACGCAGTTTTTTATGCTGCATCTTCTAGCACGGTAGACTATCAAACAAAACGCAGTGGGACAATGCCAGCATCACAGAAAGTGAGACACTAACAAAGGCACTGTTTGTAAAGGCACAAGGTCGCATCTGTACGGTGGCCCTGAAGGTCAAAACACAACAACATTACCCAAAACGCAACAACATTTCAGATTACGGAAAGGGAGGGACAACACCTCTTGTTTGTGATTGGACCGAACCCAAGTCAATTGAGAGTTTATTCAATGGATGTGTTAAGGGGGGCGGTGCTAGATTGGATCAACTGGAGGGACGCTCTAAACTCTACGCTGCTGTGATTGGTTGTTTCATTGTCAGGCAACTAATGACACTCTGGGCATGTTTAAGGCCAGTTCAGACCAAAGATTCACGCCGAGACAAAAATCGTTTTAGAACGTCGCAGGGTAAAGTTGCAGCGGTGTGAACAGGCCGTCTCAGCTCGACTCAAGCCGGCTGATGGCGTCGCCTGCGACTCAGCTTGTCAAATCGCCAGTGGCTGGTTTTAGAACGTAAGGCATGTCACCTGTTTCAACAGCCAATCAGCTTGTAGTGAAGTCAGCTGGTCATCTCGAACCGCTCGTTTTTTAACGTTTTCGCAGTTTATCAATACTAGAAATGCAACTGTAGCAAGTAACTCACTATCATGCTGGCTGCAGCTACATATTGACTGCACAGGCATGAGAGACGTATTGATCTTCTTATCTAACTCTTGGCAAGAAAGCAAATGAGGGTATTTCCTGAAACTATTTTTTAAGAGAAAATCATCAGTCTTTCACTGAAGACTCCCACAAAGATTTTTTTGTTTTATTGGAATTCCCACTGTGAAAAAAATTACCTAGTGTAAAAGTCTTGAATGTGTGTAAATGTTTTAAGGTATGCAAAGGTCGGATTTAAAGATCCTGAACATTATCTCCAAATATTTAAGGTAGATTCAAGCCCATGAATATTCTTCAAAAACCCCTTATCAGTTAAACCCTGCTCTTGCTCAGGCATTATGAATGAACTAGAGTTCATGTCAGGTATCACCTAGAACTCATGTCTGTGCTTCCTCTCACTGTATTCATTTACATGCTTTGAGATGGATTTGAAATCTTCACCACTGGCTGAGCTCTCCTCCCTCATTGCTTTAAATCCACGTTCATCACAAGCTAAATTAAGTGCAGTGGATTCCCCCTGTCCATTTGGATTGTTTCGTCTTAATGACAGCGTATTAACAGATCCTCTGCCAGAGAAGAGGAAGAGAGTGGAGAAGATATTTTCCAAAGAGCCTTGTTTTATTAATGTTAACATGGTGACTGGGCAGAATGATCAGCCTCCTTCAAGCATACATAATTACTATAGTACCCAGAGAAAGAGGGATGAAAAGAGCAGAGACGGAGAGGGAGAAAGGTCCAGACAGGCAGTGAGGTGAATAGCGCTGGGTATATGAGGCTCCATTAAGTTTGTCATCAGCAATATACCAACCGAGGTCACTGCAGAAGATGACACTCCCTTTTTCTTCCCCCTCCCTCTGTCTCTCTTTGTCCCTCTCTGGCCTAATTGTTTGCGTCTTTCCATCTCATATTCTAATCCTGTCTCGCACCCTCCCATCACTTCTGTATTTAAAAGCCTTCTCTATCCATACGGGCGATTAAAGTGAAATGGAGCGAGTACTCAACCATCTCTCCTCCCCAATTCTTCCCCTCCCCATCTCTGTATTTAATATGCATGGCTAACCATTAAGGTGAATGGAACACTGTACTCCAGTGTACCTCAATCCATCTCTCTGCCCATTACGTCTACACAATGAGGAATCATTTAAATCAAGGCCTTGCTTTGCGAGAGGGCGCAACAATTCACTTTATCTGATAATGTAAAGGAAGTGAATTTGTATGTATAAAGCAGTGTAGATAAGGGTGAGAGTAAAATGTTGGATTGGAGTGGTATAACTCTGATATGGTGACATGGTTTAGGATTATTCAAATGAATGCATAGCAGTGGACAAATTTCATATTATCCAATAATGTAAAAGAAAAAAAAATGTATTCCTTTGTTACAATGTTCAGTACATCATGTGGTAGACAGAGAGCAGAAATGAAATAAAATAGATAAAGGCAGTAAAATAAATTAATATGACACCAGCATAATTAAATGAATATTTTGTAATGAATTCATTTATAGAAGTGTGTCATTTCCAACATGTATTGTGTTATTCAGCATGATAATAACTGTGTATGGGGCCCCATTTCATTGGAGTAATACCGAAATGTCTAGATGGCTTCTTTCCATCAAAAAACAAACAAACAAAAAGTCAAAGTTAAAAATAAAACAGTCCAGTAACAAACAGAGATTCACATGGGTATACTCATGACATGGACACCAATGATTACATGTTACTATCTTGACAGAGATTCTGGCTGACTACAGCATATCTTAGCAATTTCAGTGTAATTATGTTAGCCTGGTGTGTGTGTTTTTTTTGCATCATGTTTGTAAAGTTACAATTCCTGATGTTTTTGTGTTTTGGTGGTTCAAAAATATCCATATCCATTATCTATACCACTTGACACTGGGCGAGAGGCGGGGTACACCCTGGACTGGTCG
>LKNJ01006932.1:0-14502 GCA_002120245.1 Maccullochella peelii
CACACACACACACACACACACACACTCACATATGTGTATTTAGGTTTTTGCTATTTTCTTGTTTTTTTTTAAAAAAATTTTATGAAACCTGTTTATTTTAATTTATATTCTAAATATCGCCTGGAGTGGAAGGCAGCTGTAAAATCGTCTTTAAAATTTCTGTTAAACTTGCTCTCGTTTCCACAGTTTTCACTCTTTATACAAAATTTCACACCAGAACGTAGACAAACTTGTCCTGGTTCAGATCATGTAACTATTTAAGCCATAGGACATACAGTTTTTGAACAGTCTGCCTCCAAGCATCAGAAAATCCTTCAACTGTCTCATTAACTCTAATGATATTTTGTCTCCTACGGTCTTGTGTCAGGGGTAGCAGGTAAGTGGAGGACCACGCAGGCAGGAGTTGCTTCCAAAAGGTTTATTGTTGTGTTTAAAACAATGACAGGCAGGTAGGCAGGCAGGCAGGTGACAGGCAGGTAACAGGCATGCAGGGAAACAGGCAGGCAGCACATAGAACATGGAGCACACTGAACACAACGACATGAAACAAGGACAATGAACCAATGGCGGTGCCAATAAGTGCCACCAGTTGAGTGGTTAAATGCCTTGTTTGAGGGCACATCAACAGCAGGCACTGAACCCACCCTCGAAATGCTGGCAGATAAATCAACATTATTGTTTAGAGATTTACTTTACTTGTTTCTGCATTCAAAGTTTTACTTGAGTAGAAATACAAAAGTATTACCAGTAAAATGTACTTAAAATACCAAAACTAAAGTACACATTATGCAGAATTACCCATATAAGAATATTATATAATTGGGTTTTAATTATTGCTGCATCAATATGTAGGCATCACTTTAATGTTGCAGCAGGTAAAGGTAGAGCTAATTTTAACTACTTTATAAGCTGCTGGGTGGCTTAATCCATAATAATACATCATCACTTATTGATTGATTATATTGTGTATTAATAATGTGAATCTGCAAAGTAGCTAAAGCTGTCAGATAAATGTAGTGGAGTAAAAAGTACAATATTTCCCTCTGAAATGGAGTGGAGTAGAAGTATAAAGTAAAACCGTAAAAAACAGTACTTGAGTAAATGTACTTAGCTACATCCCACCACTGCCTCCAGCACCACCTATTAGGCAAGGAAGCACAAATTAATTTTGCCATCCCCCTTTCTGGTGTGACTGGGCACTCGCACGTATTAACAGGTTTGTCTGTTGTAAGGCATGACAGTGGAACACAGGTCATTGCATCAAACATCAATTTGATTATTTTATATGTGGTATATACCCTTTATTGTGATACATATCGATATTGGAAAATCGGGAGACACTTAAACCATTGATTTTGCCAATCCCTACATCCCAACATAGATTAGGATTGTTCCTGTAGGTTCTGGGGGATCAAACCAGCCACTTTCCAGGCACAAACCTGCCAACATTGCCCCTAAACCTGCTGAGAGAAACATACGTAGCCTCATGCTTCTTCATGAAGAATGGAGGAAAATGGAAAATTGGGTTTTGCTTGCTTCTCTAGCTTAAGGCCTTCACATTAGTCAACCAAATAATGAACTCAGAACTCCACAGTGCACCAGAGCATTGTGGGGTATCCATCCTATAATTGAAATTCACTCATAGAGGCTGCATTTACTGCAAATCAATGTTTCACTTCTGTAGAACATTTTCATTTTCTGCTGTACACATATTGTACCTCAAGTCCATAAATGATCAAACCCCATGTGCTGCTCTGGGGATTTGTAGTCAGCACTACTTTTTTTGCCTATGTTTTTGAAATTGACTCCAAATATTGTGCTTCCTTCCAACACATCAAAGAAGAAAAGATATGTGAACATATTTTTCCTGTATACGGGATATAATACTTTCAAAGAAACAATTATGCCTGTTTTTGACATTCAGGGCTAAAAAAAAGATAAAAATGTTGTGTGTTGAGTGCTTTGGAGGATTCAATCAACAGTACTACAGATATACAACAAAGGAAACCTGTTCACAAAGAGACTCGTGGACAACAGCGAGGGCCCATAAAACTGATGGTTATACTGCTTCCTTTTTCAGTTATTGTGTGTACTTAGGGGGATTAGCTTTAAAGCGAGCATTCTTTTATTATGTCCATTAAGCAGTGAATGAATTATTTGCATATGACAGGGAGTGACTGTTGAAGCTAGAAACCAATCAAGGTCCTGTGAAATGAAATGTCATGTACAAACTGAAAAGTGCGACCATATGGCGCTCGCAGTGGTTCTAACCTCGCCATAATTAGCGAGTACCTCGAGTCTTTATGTGAGTGAATAGCAATGTACTGTAAAACCTTCCCAGACTGGATTCTCTGTATTTTAATCAAGTACATGATTATTAACTCACATGGCAAGTTGTTTGCAGAAAAACGTCAGACCCAGTGACTATTCCTCTCTGCCACAGTGTCTTTTTTAAACTACCACTAGGGGGGGCGTGAACATCGAAAGTTTTCAGATTCCATACATAGTGGCTTTAAGGCTCATCATTTTCATTTTCTACCAATTTACACTGGAAAAATACCCAAACGTTAGCAAGACCAGTTTAAACTGATTCACCGTATCTCCCAACACATTTAAAAGTTGTCTTTTCTGCTGCAAGAAGTGGATGTTAGCTGAAAGGAAGTTTGTTTGCAACACTGACGGCTCAAAAAAATGCTTCATTTTATACAAAGTCCAGATAAATATGGAGGAAAAATGCAAATAAGCTGCTGATTATGAGCCAGAGTCCTTCTAAGTAATAAAAAACTGTTAAAGATCAAAACGTTTGAGCTGCAAATGGTATTTTAATAGTCCATATCTCACAGGTATATTTTGCATTAATTTTGTTTGAATCAGATTTTCACATTGATAAATGCCCAGATTTTTAAAGCCCCTGAAAACTTCAAATCTTAAGTATTTGTTGAAAACTAAATTAAATATTCATGACTAAAAAAAGAAACATCTAAGTTAAAGAAAACCCATAGAAAGTTATTATGTATTAAGAGCTTAACTCGTAAAAACTCTAACACTCAAAAACTCCGCTTCAATAAGACTGTGTGGGTGTGGTTTGATTAGATTTGACTGACGGTGACCAAACAACCCACCAACTGTCATCACATTTCAAAGCAGTGAGAAGAGCACAGAGAGAGAGAAAAAAAGATGAACAGATATCTCTCAAGTGAAATAACCAAAACTTTTGTAACTTTGCCAGAAAAAAGTGTGTTCATGTAGGACCCCACTGCTCTCAGTAAGAAGCTGATTGAGAAAATAGAAACAGAGAAAATATTTTCTTTTTGCGTGGTACACATAATCACATGGATTCTTGTCTCTCCAGCAGAGAAACAGAGAGTCTGACAGTATCTCAGAACCCATCAGCTATCATCTGACTTTAGATTTAGTCTCTGGTGGCAACGGCCAATGTTTCGAGGCTTCCGGGGGCCAAGACTTCCTCTTCCGCGCGCCGGACATTATTTACAGTTCGATTAGCAATCTTGGAACCCATTGGTTAATGCCTGACAACGATTTGAATGCAGATAAATTAAGAACAAGCTAATAAAAAGCTAATCTGTAGGGTTCCATGACTAATAAACAGCAAAATGATTGTCAGACGATTGGCCAATGCTTTCCCTCTCTTTTGCCCTCCACACGAACTGTTTACCTGCATGCAACCAAAGCCCGCTCAAACGTGATTGATCAGTACTACTCGCACTACAAACGGAAACCAGAATGCTTCTGATACCACAATCTTGTTCCTTGCCTACAGATTGTGCGTTCATATGCAGATATCTGTTAGAGATTAGAGTAGCTACCCGTGGCTGGTTAGCTCTGATTACACCTCTGTCCATGCTACACTGAGCGGTGGTCAGTCAGTCTCCCCCGCATTGTGTATAGTTTATGGCGTTCTCCTGCTGGATTACATTCAGGTACAACAATGATGGTGCTCGAAAATCAGACTTGAATCACCACGTCCTTTGACAAAAGCTCAAGAAATTCTGAACATTATAATGTAAGCATTAAAGGAAGTAGTAATTATTAAAGTTAATATTTTATCGGATTCATAAGATCAAAATGAACAGTTTCATTGTATTTTTTAAAATATAACTATATAGTTGAAAGCAAACATTCAGTGCTTGTCAGAGCTTCAGGAATAGTTGGCAGATTTTTCAAAGCACACTCTCTCCTCACTCTGCTCCACTTACACAGTGCAAACCAGAGAAGCAATCTGTGATGGTGTACAGATATACAGCTTGATTCTGCTCTTTTGACACTGAGTGGGCAGCCAACTTCATTGACTGATAAAATACTTGTCGTACATCTGAACCAGCTTCCAATTAAACTAATGGTATTTCAACCCCCCACCCCGAGAAAATGATGGGAGGTAATGTCACAGTCATCTTTTTGAATCCCCTGCAATTCCATTTATTTTGACTTTTATATCACTTTGACAACATGAGATAATGGGGTGGGACAAACTCGTATTTCTTGTCTGTGGCTGTTTTCACAATGCTGAGAGTAAACAAAGAAAGCAGTAATGAGTGTGCAAGTGCAGCCTGGGCAACGGGTTCTGCAACAGCTTATTTCAAAGGCAAAACACTCGCAGGATTCAAACGACAAAACAGCAGTTCCCACTTTTGTTTTTCAGTATGTGTACATGGTGTGAATTTATCAGCTGTGTATTCACTGGCATTCAGGCCTTTTCTTTCGTAGCTCAATCTGTAGCTGTCACACCAGTGACTGGTTGTTTGTGAAGTGATATTTTTTTTTCATTAAAGATTAAGTTTATTCATCCTGATATTCCTTTTCTTAGCTTTCTAAACAAGAAGTAACACAATGACAGCTTAATATCTTTATATAGAGAAAGTGCATAAGAATGGAGGTATGATGCTATGGTTTGTGGTTTTTGTTGTGTTCACTGACCCTTAACACAAATGCTTCAAGTGCTGATGGTTTCAAGTCACATATAGAGTAGTTATAGGTTTATTTTCTTTAATTACCTTTACTTCATGGGGTATCGTTAAGAGTTCTGTACGCTTAAGACAAAATATGACTTCTGGCTTTTAAAAGGTATAATCCATAATATTTCAGTCCTGGTTGATTTGCTGACACCCCTGGTTGCCGTGGTAACAGCAAAGGCCAGTTCAGACAAAAGTTTGTGACGAGACGAGTTGAAACTTGCAACTGCTTGCAATGTGCCGGTCTGCAACGTTCTGAAACCTGCCAGTTTACACCAATGCGACTAGACGAGACGGTGTATCATTTCCATAGCAACAACTCTCTGTACTTCCATTCTAACTGCCGACTTTTCAGGCTTTTTTTGTAGCTGGATATAATTTGTAGTGTCTTAAAATATGAATGAGAACAGTGATAGTGAGTTAGTTGCTACAGTTGCATTATTGATGAAATGTTGAAAACCTTAAAAACACAAGATGACCAGCTGACTTTGCATCGAGCTTATTGGCTGTTGAAACAGGTGACGTGCCTTATGTTCTAAAACCAACCGCTGGTGATTTGACAAGCTGAATCGCAGGGACGCCATGAGCCGGCTTGAGTTGAGCTGAGACGGGCCAGTTGACATGGGTGCAACTTTTCCCTGCAACGTTCTAAAACGGTTTCGTCTCGTCGCGAATCTTTGGTCTGAACTAGCCAGAATTCTGGGGGCAGCAAACACTTCTTCAGCAGCTACTTTGTCAGAAACACAACAGAAGAGCAACTGGTGGATGTGTTTACATTGCAACCAAACAAACTCATGTTGTTTTAGCAAAGAAACCAGACAATAATTGGCCCTTTTCCCATTATGTCATGATGAGCAATCTGATTTCATGCGGCACGAGTTTTCTTTCTTGTTCCATTACTCCCTGCAATATTTCAAAGTGATCTGCCATCAAAAATGGTTGAAAATGACCATTGTCTTAATTGTTTTGTAGATGCATTTTTAATGAACACTCGCACTCAGCGCTAACCTCACTGACGAATACATTGCGTCTCCTGGGACTGCTTCTCAGTGAAAGCCAGCCCAAGTTTCACCAGCTGTTTGCTTTTAATGTGAAGCAGCAGCAGTGGGAAGTGTTCAGTTTGCAGTGTTGAGCAGTCACTTAATGCAGCACTGATACTACTGTAGGAGTAAAAAACAGTAAGATTAGATTACATGCAAGAATTGTTTCCTGTGAATCCTTTGTGCTTGTGACGGCAATTTGATCAGTGCCAGGAGATGCAATGTATTTGTCAGTGGAAACCCAACTAAGTAGAGGTAATGACGATGAATGGTGATTGCAGTTGGGGTTAATTTCATGAAAATCTGAAGAACTTTTAGAAAAGTTCAGAAAGTCTATTCCTGTTCTATTTTAAGTCCTCTCTAAATCAGACTCTCTTGGAATGTAAATTTGTTCCATTATCTTAAGTCATTCGCTCATGCCCACCTCAAAGCACAATTCCTGACACACACTGAAAGTGTTCAGTCGTTTCACCTGGAGGCCAGAGCAATGCGCTCAATTAAAACTTGACAATCTGTACTTTTCCCTTCAGTGGAAACTTTGGTGTGACATGCAAGATAGATGAGTTTACAACTCTCATTCATTCTAAAGTTAAGAGAAAATGAAGTGACAGAAATTCAGTAAATCAGTAAAGTTATTTCACAAGCAGAAAAGCCAAACTAACACTGGTTTCACCTTATCAAAGAGGATTTTCTGATTTTTATTTATTTTTTTCAGTTCTGTATAATTGTAACTGACTGTTACAATTTAATATATTGCTAGGGACATTTTTTTTTACCTTTTATTTTATTGAAAAAAGGAGTTGATAGATGAATCGATAATGAAATCGAGTTGCAGCCCCAGTAGTCAACTCATGAGACATTTAGGGTCTCTACCAAAAACTGGCAAAACATTGCTCTGCAGTAAAAAAGCAAAATAACAAAAATAACACACTGTGGACTAAACATCTTGAGGGGTTACTACAACTTAGAAATTGTACATGAAATTCACACACGATCAGTTTCTAGTTGTAGTACGGAGACATTTTCATGTTGTTCCGCTGCGATGAGGACATTTATGTTTCATTTAACCTTGCCAACATTATTATTTTTGTTTCTCCACCTTCAAGTGGACTACAGCAGGTATTTTATTTTGCGTGACAGAAAGAAGAAAGAACGAGGATGGCAATTAGTGCTTGTTGCTGAGGATAAGCCGCGGCTATTATCTCCAGCCAAATGTAAAATTAGTGCGATTATCTGCAATATTACTGTAGAAGTATGGTTGGGCGTGGATAATTTAAAGATTGAAACCTAATTTGGAGTTTTTCAATCAGTCTATCTGCACATCCAGCATTCAGTCTGAGAGGCGAGAATTCACAACATGTCAGCGGAGTTAATTACCTCACTGAATGCCTCCCAGCAGAGTGTGGAATAATAGCATCAGGGGAGAGAATTACTTTTCTCCTGTTGTATTGGTTTTATAGCACAGCACAATCTTTGTTAACCTCTATTTCACTTTAATTAGGCATTTGCCCAAGAGAGTTACTTTTTGAAAAAAAGAATCTGTGTTCTTGCTATCCCCAAGGGCAATAACCTTGCAGTAAGTGTTTCTTATTCTCTCATTGATTACAAAACGTGTTCATCCAGAATTGATGACCTTATTATAAAGTGCGGTTTTAGTGCGTCCATGAGAATCCACTCGTACAAAAAAGATAAGTGAGCACCATTTCTCACAGTGCCTGTTGACATATGTGTGATATCATATAGCATTTTTATATTAACTGAAATAATTGTAGGTAAAACCTTTTTAGCTTTGGACTTCATCATACTTGGAAAAGGGAGACTCATTTACAAGTATATACACTTATATTATTAAAAACAGGAAAATACAGAGAATTATATGATTAAAATCAAGCATATATATTTGTTTGTACTGTTTGGTTTTTTTATGAAGTTGCTCTGTTCTCGCTTCTGTATTTATGGTTAATAAGTTTATATGACCTTTCTCAAACTTGCAGCCAAGGTTGCAATACTGTTTACAACAATGATGACAATATAATGACACAAAAGAACTCTTCAAGGTGGGAAAATATGTTAAAAAATGTTTAGAAAGTTTTCTAATTGTGTTTATGTTTGGCTGAGGAATTAAATTCCTTTTGATTATATTTATTTTGATTTGGAAGATATCTGTAGTTGAAGTTTTTTATGTCTTGTGTATTTGTGTGTCGTGTAAAAAGCTAACTTTGAGACAATTGTTGAATAAATACTACTAACATGCAATCCCTGAATCAGGGTTTCCATTGTTTCAAATACAAATGCAACACTGCAAAACATTTTAAGAATTCATGTACAGTGAAAAAAGCTTCTTTGCATGATATATTTGTAAATCTCTTTGGTCCTCTGCCTCTTCAAACTAATCTATTTTTCCTAAAAGAATTTTTTTTTCCTTAAAGCTTAACAGGGCAGCACTGTACGTACTTAATTTTTGTATTAATAAATAAACCTGAACCATTTTTTATCTTGCCTGGCCTCAGATTTTCCACTTAAGTAACTTAGAAGTTCTTCACATTACGGTGTGTATCAGACGCTGGAATAAAAGGTGTTCCCAAACATCGATCGGACTCTCCTACAGAGAAGCAGAAAAGAAACACTCATATTGAGTGCTTTGCATACACAAATACTTTCAAAATCAATTGGAACTTTGTTGATCCAAACCCTTTGAAAAATGGGGCTATTTTGGGAGAATGTAGGTGCTCACTGGCATAGAAATGAATCACCAAAGTTTATTTTCAAATGGATGTACATTGCGAGAAAGTGTAACCTTCAGTTTGCAGTTCCCCTTCTGTTTGAGGAATACTTCTAAAGAAGCCTCAAAGCATTAAAGATGAAAGTTTTTATTTCTGTCAGCTGCCTTTCTCCATCTCATTTGGATTATGATCATGACTGGGTGTGATTATCATGGATCACTAGTGGAGATTCACAGTATGTCAGCAGGTAAGACCTTTAACTGGCATATTAAAAAATATACGCTCAGTTCTTACTGGGTGAGACCATAGACTGTATATAAAGATGGACAACATGTCTTCACTTCCTCCCACTGTACAAAAATGAAGCTAAAATACCCCAGATACGGGCGCAGTCTGTGCAGTAGTGTTCGAGGTCCCGCCCATACACCTGCCCGAACCAATCGCGAGCACACTCCAGCTTTATATATTATTATATAAGTTAAACACACCCAAACTTCTAACCACTTTTTATTTAAATGGAAATAATGTTCCAAGTGAAAAGCACCATTTATATAGCCATAGAGTTGTCATGTAACATTTAAGCTAAGTGTTAAGCTTAAATGTTACATGGCAACTCTATGGCTCCACAAACTGAAACTGCTTGGTGGATTAGTGAAATTTAACCATCAATACTACTTTTACCATGATTACTGACTTTTTCCTCATTAGTGATGCATAATACAGTAAGCCTCTCCAGGCAGTGCTCAACAGTCACTGCTTTATCCGGTGTCTGACAAAACCTCTTTGTTTTCTCTAGAAATCACTGGGAAGCTCTCGCGGTCTATCAAGCAGTTCAAGAACTGAAAAGGCACAATATGAAAAGGAATACTTAGCATCATGAATTTGAAATGATGTTTTTCTAACATCGACCACCCTCCAACAGACAACCACACGCCATAATTCAAAACAAACAATGAACAAACTGAATTACTCATAAATACCTACACTCCCAATTGGGTTGAGTGGGCATTTTCACACTTCCTCAGTAATTACAGCAAATATGTCTATTTAATTATAGCACTGTCAGACAATAACGCAACAGAACAGCGAGGGGGACTGGCTGCCATTTCTCCCATACAAAAAGAATACTTATGTCAAGGTAACCAATCCTAATAATGACCATAAAATATTATGCCATATTTGTCTAAATAATTGGCTTTTTTGTAGTGAAATAACCACATTTGTGAGATTTTGTTGCATTTCCAGTGTAGTTACAGAAAAAAAGCCTGCAGGAGCTGATTATGGGTAAATGGGGTATCATAATCAATTGAACCAATTTTGACCAACCAATTCTGGGCCAGTTGGGGTTTACCTTCAGGAGATCAGATCTCACTGCCTGTCATTCTGATTAAGATTATCTGAAAAATGTTTGTTGAATTTTTACAACTGGAATTGAGGCCAACACCATCACAGGAAATGATAGGATCATTAATAAAACGTATACTAATACATACTAATATACTAATCAAAAACTGTTATCCAGGTTTCAGTGCAGAGCCACAAGTTCACCAAAACAGTAAAGTTGTGGGCTGGACAGCTAAACAATGAGCTGATTCTTTGTAGTTTCATCCCTACAAGTGACACCTTTCACATTGTCATGAATACGTATTACTTATATGTTATTATAAAAACGTTGATTATAGCTGGTTTAAGGTTGAAAGAAGACCATCATCTTTTTCGAATATTGAAGTGCAAGATGGGGCACATTGACTTTTATGAATATTTAATCCAAATGTTGTCTCCTTAACCTTATTATAGGTGCCTATACTGCCCGTAGCCTCTAGTATTCCACTAGACCTAATCAGGGTCAATCTCTAGCCATCATGCGGAGGGGGCTCACCTGAGAGTCAAAGAGGAGAACCAAGCCTGGCCGGGAGGGTCGGGCGGATGAGATGAGAAGAAAGAGGAGCAGTCCAGAAAAAAGTTTAACTTTCTTTCTTTAAAGAATAACAATAAAAATTGTTGAATGGTGGTAGTGGTACAGAGTCAAAAATACTTAAAAATCACCTCACAGGATATTTCCTAGAGAGAACCAAAAAGCGCCAGATTATCATCTGAATTGATCTTTTATACACATCACACTCCCTGTCTAACTCCTCCCGTTGCTTATGTAGCTTAATGCATAACTCATTTTGTCTCCTTTTTTGGTAACAAGTTATGTTACTTCAATCATTACATCTGGCTTCTGAGACCTTCTAGAAATTATCATAAAGCTCTGACACAGTGAGTGACATTTGGAAACTCATTTTCGTATGTTGAGGGGGCCTCAGGAAGCTTACAAGATCACACAGGATATCTAGTGCAACTTAAAAGTACAATGTAAAGTAAAAATGTAAAATATAAAAACCACAAAGAGTAAAAACGTAACCATAGCATCTGAATCATATAACGTAAAATAAGCTAGAAAATATGCATATAAAATGAATAAACATATCAATGAATAAAAACACACCAATAATTGGACACAGGAATGGGTAAACATCTTCAATCTTTAAACATTTGAAAGGCTTTGTAAGAGAGAGTACGAAAAGAACACAGACTGTTAAAATCACTACTATAGCTATGAAAACTAAAAAGTAATATCATGGCTTTCCACGAAGCAATACTGGAATATAAATTGAGCCTATACTAGACTAGACTACATGAGAATAATAAAAAAAACAGTAAATATAAATGAACACAATAATATGCAAAAACATTATAAAAAGTTTTAACTGCAAAACTGGAACTTATAAGGTATAAGCTGAAAACAAGCTCTACCTGCATCAGGACCTGCGTGCTCAAGAACACAAAGATTGATCACAAAGCAAAATGCAGTCAATACTAGACGTGTTGATTTCAACTCAGATGAATACTTTCAGGGATCTCCTTGCCTCCTTTAACAACTTTCACCTTTTTGGGGCTTCTAAAAATCTCTGAAAAACAAAAAATACACTCTTTGGTTGAACTTTGTTGGACCCATGTTTACACTAAGGCATAACCTGTAAACATTACTTCGTTTTAGGGGGTCACAAGTAAAAATGGTTGGGAATCACTGCCTTAAAGTGTTTTTGTAGCAACACATGGAACACAGGATACACATCCCGCTCTCCGCTGCATGCCCAACCAGCAACACCAATCTCCTCCCTCCGACCTGTTTCTGCTATGACCGTCCCAATTAATGGATTTAAAAGAAAAACAAAAAAACACATGTTACTTTTCCTCAGTTTCTTTGTTGTTTCAGTATAAATTAACAAGGTCAGTGTTCATTTCTGTACAGACAGACTTGAGTACTTGGGTCAATATGCGCTCCTCTTTGACTGCCAAGACTAAAAATAATCTGTATAGTGGAAATACTGTATATATATATATATATATATAATTATGGCTTTTGTTATTGACTGATGATGTCAGTTAAACCCCTCCATTTTCCTGCTTGTTTTTTTAAATCCCTGAATTTTCTTCTGTTGATCCAAAAGTTGTTCTTGCAAGTGTTGGCCTGTTGGACTTGGTTGTCCTGTGATTGGTGTTATTTATCCCCACCCCTTCCCCTATTGCGTTTTTTTGGGCTTTTATTCAACTACGCCAGTGCATGAAGATGCATGATGTCTGTTCCTGTTATTATCTACTGTACAGAATTATCTATTGATTCTGAATGTGAGACATTTCACCGAGTTCAAGGGATTACATTATGGAGTCTCTGTGATGATGTAATTGAGGATTGTTGTATATATATATATATATATATATATATGTATATGTATATATATATATATATTGTATTGTTGTTGTATATTGTTGAAGGATGGGTGTTGGATTTCAAAACAAGACATCAAGTCTGAATACTGGGCTCACCATTTTACAGTATGTTTTGCCATTTCCTTATTTATTATCAATAATAACAATAATCTTTTGTGTAAGGGAAGTGTCTAATAACAGCATTAATGCGCCCACAGACTCAGCTTCCTCTCCATCATATCTTAATTGTGATTGTGATTGCTCAAGGACATTCTTGAAAATAGCCTTGCAGAAGTCTTGTGCTCAATTTCATTAGTGGTTCCTGGTTTAATCCTGTAGCACTACACCATATGAATTATCTGCCAGCTGTGCCAAATAGCTTTTGTCCCTGTTTCAGCCAGCGGAGCAGTGCCAGCTATAGTGCAGATGAGGACAACCATGGAAAACTTTGGCTAGTAGAGATTTTACAAACTGTTACTTGCGCCAGTCGCAGCAATCTCCATTCAGAATTTACTCTTTGATGTTACATTTGTTCCAAAGGAGTGATGATGTAATCTTACAGCATATATTTGAAACTTGTCCTTACATCTGCTTGATGTCCTCAACTGTAATTTAATGCGGACTGGCATCGGGTTGTCTTTTCTGTTTGACAGACGTTACGTAAGTGCAAAGTTATGTGCAATCTGAAAGACAGACATGACGGACAAAGTAAGGGATGGTGTATGAACTCAAATAACGGGAAGTGATGGACAAACTCAAACGTCAGAGGTGATGGGCGAACTCACAAGACAGAATGGACAAACTCAGACGACTAGTAGGAGGAGCAGCTGGAAAACAACACAACACATCAGTGAATGCAAACACCAACAGCACGCCTCAATAAACAGCACCTCAAACAGATGTGAACCCCAGTGAAAGGTTAACGCTGTACAATCATGAACAGTGACAAATGTCAATCAACAAGACAATACACCAAAGCAAAGGAATGTGTAAATACTGATGAAAATTAACAGTATATGGTATTAAGTTAGAAAGCATTATACAACAACAATCTGCTGGCAAGAATTAGATAAAAAGTGAGGGCAATCAGTCTGGTGTGCTGAGGCTTATTGAGTCTAATTTGTTGTTTGTCCAGCAGAGTCGGCCTCATTAACCCATTTGTAATCAATTTGACTAATGGAATAATCTATTTGGTTGAAACAGTGAACATTCATTGTGTAAAATTGCCTATCAACAGCTGTATTTGGAGGTGAAAATTTACAATTTACATTGTAACCATCGTAGTCTATACTTAAGCCTTAGGCTATATGCATCAAAAAAAGTCTTATGGAAATCATAGAAAATGTTAGGTCATGATGTATTTTCATCCCTAGACTAGCAATTATAAAGTATAAAGCAGCAAACAAGCTGTGCCTTTGTGCATTCCTGCAGGACATTTTGCTTGTTAGTGTCTGTACGACAGCTCACACTGACAGTGCTGCACTCCCATTTTCTGTCAGATTTGTCATTGTTTAGTTTACATCTGGCATTCTCATCTCTGAAGTGTTTTGTCTGTGGAAAGCATAGGTGTGCTGCTGTGCGAAAGCCGCTAGCAACCAACACATTCCATTTCATAACACAGTATGGATATCACAGGCAAAGTCAAACTACATGCCAAGGACAATCTCTTCACTCATGGGTCTCGTCTGCTGTCGGGAGGTGTTTTGAGGGATCTGGAAGACAGAGCGAATCAACAGGTGTAATATGGAGATTGTGTGGACATGTGATGTTGTGCAGCTGCGCCGAATGACATGAACAGCTGCAGGCAGCATCCATCTCATCTGATTGAGGGCAAACTGTCATGGGAGTGACATACCACAAGGGATCACATTAACACCTTAAGCTGGGAACTAAGGATTATTGAAACCTGTGAATACTAAGCACTACCCCATATGACAATTTACACTGATCAGCCATAACATTATGACTACCTACCTAATATTGTGTAGGTCCCCCTTTTGCCGCCAAAACAGC
>LKNJ01006933.1:4499-19517 GCA_002120245.1 Maccullochella peelii
TATATATGTGTGTGTGTATATATGTGTGTGTGTATATATATATATATATATGTATATATATGTATATATGTATATGTATATGTGTGTATATATATATGAGCAGAAAACACTTCCACGACTTAACAGTCAACCTCATGGGCCCTCACTGACAGAAACATTTTTAAACTTTATTTCTAATTTAAACTCAAGATCAGGAATTCATGAACACAACCCTCAAAATAAAATTTTGTATTGTGCTCAGGGCCTCGGGAACGTGAGTGGGTGTGGAAGAGCTTCCCTGCTTGGTGAAGACTCTAAAATGGCTGGTACCGACTTTTGCAAGTCCCTCCACGCCTTGTGCTGTGCACATATTAGCGGTGTCACCGCAGACCTCTTCACATGTTCATCGCTGTGTCAAACAAGAAGAGATGGTGAGGATTCTTACTGATGTTCACATAATAAACTCAGTGACTGCAGTGCTACCTGGAGAGACAGCGTGGAGCTGCTCCATTGGAATATTTGTTTGCGCTTATATATTTAAAGCTGCACTTATCAATATTTTTATATTAACAATGCATTAATGGATATTAACAATTGACTATGGGTAATTAGAAAAGTGTAACTCAAAGGTTAGATGGAGTGTAAACTTTGCCAAATCCAATAAAGCAGTGTTGCCAACTCTCACGCTCCTGGCGTGTGACGCATGCTTTCACATTCTGTCTCACGCTGCCCAAACAGTTCTCACGCCAAAACACTGCGACAGCAACAGATGATTATGGGCTCTTAAAATACTCTCTGTTTGGTCCGCGATCAGTGCGCGATGCTTATCGCCATGTTGATTGGATGGTTCTGGCAGAAATCCCTGCGCGGAGACTAGAAGGCGTTCAAGCAAGCCAGTGAGTGTGTGTTCATATTTGGCTGACTGAGTGAAAGAGTGTGTGTTCATGTATATATTTGGCTAAGTGAGTATGTGTGGTCATGTGTAGATTTGTCTGTCTGTGTGTGTGTGTGTGTGTGTGTGTTCATGTATTGGCTATGTGTCTGGAGTAGGGTAGGTTGTCGTGTTCTTTTGTTTCTTTTTTATTATTTCTGGTTCTTGCTACTTGTGAACATTCAATATAACGGTGTAGTTTTGATATTGGAAACAACACGTCTTTGACTTTCCTTAGTGAATGAACCTGTGTGCCCTTTATTGGGTTAGTGTAGTCTAATATGTGAAATTGTGAGTATTTCCCAGGGTGGTGTAGTCAGGATATATCCTTAAATCTTAGAATATAAGGTGCTGCTCCCACCACATGTGTAAGGTGCATACTTAAACCCTGATGGTGAATTGAGTCCAAATATGCGTACATAAAGTGCGCATATGTGTGATTAAGCCCATGGGCCATGGCATCAAAATCTCACTCCAGCCAGGTACCTAAAGTTAAAAGAGCAGTCAACCAGGTCAAAGTTCATTAGAAAAGAAGATGGCATTTGAGTGTTCTTTGGGAGGCGGGCCACACTGTCCAAAAACACAATATTATAACTTTATTCACTGATTTTGGTGAAACTGGATTATATTTTATGTAGAAAATAGTTTCTGTGAGTTTCCTGATGGACAGATAGCTTTATTTGTTGCTAAAGTAACTGTTAACTGTAGCTGCCGTTAGCTAGTTAGCTCAGTTAGCTGTGCAGCTAGTGGTCCTTTTAGCTGACTCTGCTCAGACTGGGAACTCAGAGCACCGGGGGAATGTTGGTTTTTACACCACTAGCAAAGGTGCTTTGGACTTTCAGAAGAAGAAGGTTTTCAGTCCCGGGGCGGGACCCAGTGGGGAATACTGGCGGGGAGCGGTGCCGGAATGGGCTCCAGGAGTGAGAGGGAGGTCGGGCATCAGTCAGGTGGTTATGGCACCGCAGGGTCAGCCCCGAACTGAGTTCAATGGGGATGCCCTGTCAGCATTTTCTAATTATTTGGACAGTGTCAATTCAATCGGCCAGGAGGAATATTCTCTCACTTTGGAAACATATCAACACATCTGGAGAGCCATAGTCTACAATGACCTGCTGAAGATCACAGCCATCAGGTGAATTCAGTTCAGTTTCCCTTTAGCAGCATGATGGTCAGCTTGACCTCGCAGAGCGAACAGTGTGAACAGGAGAACCCACTGAACAGGTTCCTTTTTAATTTAAGTTGAGCACTTCATTGAACCACTGTCAGTATTTATCAAATGTACAGTGCACTGAGCCAACATCTATCCTGGAAACATAATTCATTTATTATTAATACCTGATGTGGAAAAAAACATGAGCCAAGAGGCAGACAAACCAATTTAGGATGTTACAGCACGAAGTACAGCATGCAGCTGTAACTCGCTGGCAAATTTCAGAGCGTCCTTGTATATAATAAATTGTTAAATCAAAGCCTCTCCACATGGGACTATGGTTATTATAATCTTTATTACATTTTTTCAAAAGAGGCTGTTCCTCGGGATATGGATTTATGACACAAAGCACAAATCCATTTAAGTTGGGTATTTATTCAAATGATGTCCCATTGCACCATCCGCTCCTCATCAAAACAATATTTTCTTAAAACCTAAATATTGTAGATATAATAGTTTTAAGTGTTCTATGTAGTATTTCCATGCTTTTTAAAGATTCAGTTAATCCAGTGACTGCGATTCAGAGTTGTCAGACTAAACATTAACTTATGACATATTAAAAATATCTAAACATACTTTTCCGCTGATGGGTTCCAACTTGACAACAATTCGGAGAAATTATTTTGTAAGGTGTCACTTTGAAGTACAAGGCACTCAAGTCACAGAAAATGAAGTGCTGTATTTGCAATTATATGGGGAAATCGTGTAAGATGGGCTCTGTTGTTTCACTGCCTAAAGGTGGATGTATAACATTTGCCACAGTCAGTCAGCCTCTTTGAAGAGAATCAAACTGTAATGACGTTTCTCGGTAAGTGTCTGCTTTTCATTTACATTAAAGAATGACTTAAAATTTTTGGTCCACTGGTCACTTTACTCCAGTATGTGGCAGAAGGATTGGCACCAACTGATACAGTAGCTCTTACCAGTGCATACTTCCACTTTTAGTATCAAATTAATCACAGATAATATCCAGAAGGTGAGAAAATGAGTGGGTCACATAATGACAATTGGGATGCAGTTGAAAGCTCAGGAAAAAGCAGGTAAGTGGTCCTTTTTTTGTTAACTACTATTCCCAAGAATGAAATTTCACACTCAAAACCGACTCTGGATTACTATAAGCGTTATCTTCATGCTATGAATAATGCTAGTAGCCCATGATTGCTTAACATGCTATATAAATAGTTCAACATTTTGGGAAATACGCTTGTTGGCTTTCATGCCAAGAGTTACATTATAAGATCAATACCACTCTCGTATCTGTTGAATATAAAGATACAGCCGGGAGTCAGTTAGCTTAGCTTAGCATAAAGACTTGAAGCAAGGGGAAACAGCTAGCCTGGCTCACTCCAAAGCTGAAAAATACTCGTACCAACATTTCTAAAGCTTGTTAAATAACACGTATCTCGTTTGTTTAATCGGTATAAGTGTAAAATCGTCAATTTGTGGTTTTTTGTGCTGGACCTTTTCTAGGCTGCACACAGTCACTTCCCGAAGTCCTATTGTCTCTGTGAGGTTGCCAGGCAACCAGTGGAGACTGTTTTTGGTACAGATTAAACAAACAAGATCCAACATGTTAATGAGGGAGCTTTAGAGGTGCTGGTAAGCACTTTTTTTTTTACCTTTTGGACAGAGCCAGGCTAGCAGTTTACCCCTGTTTTCAGTGTTTATGTTAAGCTAAGCTATGGTAACTGTCTCCTGGCTGTAGTTCATATTAAGTGTACAGATATGAGAGTGGTATCCATCTTGTCATCTAACTCTCAGCATAAAAGTGAATAAGCGTATTTCCCAAAATGGCTAACTATTCTTTTAAAGCATCAGCATGTGCACCAAATGGAGGTATCTAATAGAGACACACGAGTGTGGGACCAATCCTCTTGGAAAAACCTCCCAGCCGACTGTATAGCCCTTTGACAGATAAATTAGTTTTGTGTTATTATGCTGAAGATTAAGGATCTCTGTTTCATTGCAAATAAATAAGCTGACGTCATCATGTTCATGTGTGAACCTTATGCACAGAGCCCCAGGTACAATAAGTTATTTGGTTTGCCCAAATACAATACAGAGCAAATGGAGATGATATTGCACATCAGTAATGAACTACATGTCCAACATCTCAGCATTATTTCAGTCAATCCTCTCAAATTCCATTACGAGGAACATGAATTATTAGTCCGAGTCTGAGATTTCCTTTTGCACAAACTTATCTCAAGTCTGAATCACAGTCAATAAGAGTACTGTCTCAGTCATTTTTTAAATCTTATTTGACTTCACTTGTTTAATCATGAATATTTTACTAGTACCCATCTTTTAAAGTCAAATTTGTGGGGGAAAAAAACACCCCTGCAGCTCCTCTGTAAAATTTAAGAAACTCGGATACACTCTGGTGCACAAGCGCTTCACATGAACAAAGTAGAGACCTCAAGCTCCAGAGGAGAAAATCTCCTCCCCGCTCACAGTCCTGCAGCTTTCCCAGCGCTGGGTGTCACGGCCTCCTAGGCTGCCACTTGAACACACACAGACAGATAGACAGACCGACAGAGCAGCTAAGTTTGCATGGACGCTCTAATCTCAGCAGCCCTCTGAACAGCCATGGACTTCCTCCGCTGCACGGATGAGGCTGCGGCCTCTGTGATGCCGTGGTAGCTGTCCGTCTCCTGAGAGTCTTCGCTGTTCTGGGACTTGGTGCTGTCCTGCGAGTCCGGCTTCTGCCTCAGCGCCCGGCTCTGTTCCTCCTTCAGCTCCACGTAGGAGCGAGAGAAGGTGTGAAAGATGGACGTGACGGGGAAGGCCATGAGGAGGATGCCGCTCAGGATGCTGCTGAGCGCCACCACCTGGCCAGGGATGCTTCTGGGCACCATGTCTCCGTAGCCGACTGTGGTCATGGAGATGACGGCCCACCAGTAGCTACCAGGGATGCTAGTGAACTCCTGCTTGGCGCCCATCTCGCTCTCAGCTAGGAACACCAGTGGGGAGAAAAGAGCCATGGCCACACAAAGGAACAGCAGCAACAGGCCGAACTCACGTGTACACCTCCTCACTGTCAGACCAAGTGTCTGCAAGCCTAAGGAATGGCGGGCCAACCTCATTACGTAAAAGATCCGCAGAGCTCGCAGGACTCGGAGAACTAACCCCACCTTCTCCAGGTAGTTGTTCCCTGAGCCTGCTGGTTTCCCCCCCACTGACAGAGAGTCCACGATGAGGGTGATGTAGTACGGAAGGATGGCCACCACGTCGATGATGTTTAGAGGCGTACGCAGGAACATACACTTGCTCTGCGTCTGAATGAAGCGCAGCATGAACTCCAGGGAGAACCAGGCAACGCACACCGTCTCCAGCACAAAGATGTTATAGCACCTCTGGGAGCACTCGCCCTGCGGAGAGGAAAAAAGCACATGAAGACAGACGTTAAGGTTTTTTTTTACATCACATACCTGCAATCAGCGTGCGAGAGCGCTTCAGATAGGGGTGACGCGGCATGAAGTCGGTAATTAAGAATCAATTTCAAAGCCTGCTGTTTGATTTGCGCGTTCGTCACTGACAGAAGTGGTCGATGCATTTGATCTCACAACAAAAAGGTGATTCTGTTCTTTCACAGAACAAAACACAACAGAGAAGGTGCTGAAAGATTCATGAAGTGTAAAACAAAGGCTTTGACTATCTCATCTAGTAAACCTCATTGACTTGTACATCAAACCTGAGTGATGAAGAGGTGAAAGCTGTAAGAGACGTAGATGTGCAGACTAGGTTACGAAAGAAAAGAACTCTTACCATAGTCGGTCATAGATTAGCTAATACTGTGGATTCTTAAAGCAACCACAGCTGAAATATTCTCTTTTTTAATGATAATCTATTTTTTCAAGACTGCTGAAACAGCGTTCATAAATATTTGAAAATATAATTATAAGAGATTACTTGGTTATTAAGTCAAAGTCACCCCTGAAGAAAGCTTTCCATTTTTCTGCATTTACTTACATGTTATTAATGAACAAAAAATATTCTCTTTCTTTCTCTACTTTATTTGTGTCAGTTAATTATGTGTGGATTAATTAGAATATACAGAAACAAGAACTAAAGAAAACTTCCTTCAGACTCTTTTAAAACCTCCGAATCTTTCCTCTTTTAAATGTCATGTAATATATATATTTCTAAAACATCCTGAATCTTTTCAGGCTCAGTCCCCTGTTGTGTTCCATGGCTCAGATATTCATGACAAGACTTTTGTGGATGTGCAGAAACATATTATGACATTAGCGAGCCATTGGGCTAACAACTACATACACTGTGGAGTTTTGAAGGTTATCTCCAGGTGTGAATGTGCGTGAATATATGAGCAAACCGTTCCCCTTAGTATCAGTCAACAGCTCTGCTCCATGGAGATGTCATTCCAACTGACAGCCCTCACAGAAAGAAAGTCCTCCTCTCAGATTGAGCCTCATGCATTTTTCAGAGTATAAAGTTTTGCATGTAACATGGTTTTTGCCCTTGAGTCATCAAACTTGCTAAACCCATTAAGGACCATGTAAATCACTGATTGGCAAAGCTGGAGATGCAGTTTTTCATACAGCAGCAGCAGCAGCAGCAATTAACTGCTAAAGTGAAGGCTAACAAATACAATGGGATAAAATAAGAGAAAACAGTAATAAATAATATAGTAATGGATTTGTAGTCATAATGATCAAAAGTGGCATAAATCTGCTGGCCGATTGCTGTGTTATGTTCTTTAGCAACGGCATTACTGCGACAGCTGAAGGCAGCTGTTTCGAGCATACCCTGGCCTTCACTGAATGTAAAGTCTCAGAATACTAGCTTGTGATTATAAATCATCAAACTTGCTACTCATGATTTCTTACATTATAATCAGACTAGATAGATCTCCTGACTTTTCATCTAGCGCTGTTTTCTGGTCAAAATTTCATTTTGTCCAATACTTTCGTTTATGACCAAATACCTCCAAACACTCGTGACATTCCCATCAGCCACAGCTGTACTCTGTGTTTAGTGCTAATTAGCAAATGTTAGCATGCTATAGCCTCACAGAGCTGCTAGCACGGCTGTAGAGTCTTAGTATTGTTAGACTAAAACCTTGATTTAAACTGCAGCTGTGTCTCAATTCAGGGGCCACATCCTTTGAAGGCTGCATTTGAAGACTGAATGCGTCACAGCGGCACGACAAGGCTGCCCCATTTAGAAGGCTCCTTGAAATGCGGCCTTCTATTGCCGAACGGCTGGATCCTTTGCGGCCCAACCTATCCCAAGATTCATTGCGCACAAGAGAATATGGCTTCCCCAAACGTACCGTCAACAGTGGCCAAGCAGGATTACACTTTTAAATGTAAGTATTGGGTTTTAGCTCACTGGAATAGCTAACGATACAAATGTTTAAAAAAAACAAGGGGCATTAAAAACCTCAAACCTCAAGGTTGCTAGGCGACAGGAGTGGCGCCTCATGTCGCTGGTGATGCAAATAGGAAATCCTCCGTAGACCAGACCGTCTCGGTTCAGCCTATGAAGGATGTGGCCCCTGAATTGAGACACAGCTTGCATTTCATCCAGATCCAGATCTCCTGGACATATTTCTTAGCAAAAGATTGTCAACAGTGGTTAAAAAGTAAAATCCTTTATAAAAGCAACAATGTTATTGTACAAATTTACAAGTGAGGTTCCACTGCAGAAATTGAGGTTTGTTTACATCTGCCTACCACCCAGATAGAGACGTTAGTTTAATTATACAACCTGCTGACTGAGGAGTAAAAACAGAGCATGAGGACATATATAATCTTTTTTTCTATTAGTCAGAGTCACATCAGAAAGCCTCCATGGGCTGGAAGTCCACAGTTAAATTAAAATGGACAATATGGAGTTCTCTGTCTCAGCTCAGCTCCATATGTCCCTGGCCAGCTGTCCTCATACTCTTATTTTGAAATGTGAAATGATAAAATAACTATGAGGTTAAGAGCACAGATTGTCAGCTTCAGTTTGAGGGGATTTCAAGCCAAATTGGGCCAGAAATTTAAAAACAAAAACACTTTTTGTTCATGTTCTCCCTTTTCAGAATGCCAAAAACATTTGGATAGATTATAGAGGCAACAGTACTTTGCTGAATATTATTATATTCGGTAAAACTGCCTCTCTATTCATTCTGAGATACAATAAATATCTGCTCTTTTGTAAAGCCTAGATCTCATATTGTCAGTTTCATATTTTCTGTTTCTCTCTCTAACCCATTATATGCTTGTTGTCAGACGTTTTAGGGAACTACAAAAGTATTTTTCTTCATACCAGTTTCCCTAAAATCCGGGGAAGATAAAAGCGCAGGAGCACATGGCAATCTTGACGGCGGAGTGATTAAAATTCGAGCTGAAATCCACCCTCTAACCACATGCTGTCATTTTACATCCAAAGTCATAAGAGTCTGATGCCAAAACAAATAAATGTGCAACTGTGCAAATCCTTAAGGAGCTCACTCATTTTCACATGCTAACCAGTATGTTTCACACTTCCTCTGTCATTCTGCTCTTCTGCGTACACAAGGGAGTCTGTGTGTTTGTGACACATTTGCAACTGATACCGTCCCTTTCCTTGAATTTGACCGGCGTGTTTGTATCGTTCTCTGTCAGAGGCTTTCTGGCTGAGTGCATTTTCCACTCCCTCCCGCCCGTCCTCCACGTCGAGAAGCCTCTGATGTATGCAGAAGCGCGGAGGATCAAATTAAAAGCACACAATGATCCATCTCAGCAATCAGGGGACTCTGACCCTGTCACAGCTGAAGACAAGCATGTAAACCAAACAATACAGGCAGCGGCGGCTCACCTCTGATCCCCACAGATAAGTTAGGGTGTGGGTGTGATTCACAAACAGGTGGACTTCAAGTACCGAGCTGGTTCAGTCTTTGGCACACCCATGCTTTTAATGGATTTATTTACCATTCTTATTTGTTCACTGGGCTCTGCTGAGTGTCTGTGTTTGTTCTGCCCGGCAGATTGAGTTTCAACACTTTTCCCTCTCTTCCAGAAATCCTCTTAATATGCTTCTTCACAAAGCGAGCATCTTATTACAGAACAATAACATGACTGTGTGCAAATCCTCAGGATTTTAAGGTCAAGCAACTATTTCCCCCCATGAGAAGAGATGACAGGTTAATGATAGTATCCACTACAAACACTAAGTGTAGAGCTGTGTCTCAATTTGCCTTCTTCCGTACTTACACTTGCCATTTTGAGTACATAAGTGCGTTCACACTGACAGTTATGGCAAACTACAGTGCACTATGAGTCAACGGCCAAATATTTGAATGTGGAATGCTGCACAATTCTCAACTGCAATGGTCGCCATCTTGGCTACGTAGCGTAAGGAGAGGGACCATCAACCTATGAAAATGGCAGCCACAGATTTGTACAGTGAACACTGCGCTAAAAGTAAACGCACATTCATTTTTAATAAAATTGAATTGAAGTCAAGTGAGCAGACAAGCCTGCAGATATTGTGGCATGCAGCAGTCACGGTAAAATGTTGGCGATAATGTGCCGCCCGGTTGCAAGAAGAAAAAGAAGTGGTCAAATGTTAGGATTGTCATTTCCGGTACAGCGCACAACAGCCATGTTCGATTTGAGACAACACTACCCTGTTGAAATTCACACACTATGCAAGTAAGTACATAGTGTACACAGTGTACTACATGGAAGTGTACTAACAGAAATATTCAAATTCAGATAAAGTATAGGTTTCACTTTAGCTCTGCTTCTGTTTTTAATGTTTAAATACAATGTCAAAGCAAAAGCAAAGAACAAGGTGCATTTGTCTAAAAAAAGTATGTCGTATTTTGCCGTTGACAGTGATGAGCTGCCGGACAAGTGTTCAGTTGTAAATATTTAAACAGACTGAAACCAGTTTACATACAGGATGAACAGGGCTCGATTACCAATTGTTGGTGCTGCTGATGAAGTAAATGCATATAGAGACAAAAGGGCTCACCTTTACCTGCTTCTTACAAGCTTTACACAAAGACACCTAACTCATCCATGTGTGGATCAGTAGCTCTGACACTCCATGCTAACACTTCAGCATATGTGATAGCAAGGCTCAAGAATTATGGCCAAAGTGACAAATGAGAACTTGTCTCAGTTCAAAAACAAAATACAAAGCTAAGTCTTTCCAACAGAGAAACAGGGAGTCTGAGAAAAAGCTTCTCATGGCTGGCCAGCTCTACGTCGCTGTCCATGCTACGCCGTGTCCCCACAACCCCGCATCACACACTAGGTAGCCACGAGGCCACTCTTCTGTTGCATTTTGTAAATATGGGGCTTCTAGCAGAATTTGTGGGTGTAGTTACCCTTTCATTTGAAGTGTGCTCAAACAGTATGGTTTGGTTTTACACAAGAGAAGGCTTCATGGATGAAGACTGTTTGGTTTGGCAAATGCACGTCTTGTTAACTTCCCCCACTCTAATAAAGAGCAGTGCACATCCGCTTCTCTGAGCTTTTTTAAGGGAAAGCATTCAAGACAGTCTCCCACACAGTAGATGAGAGAGGCACTGGCTGTAGGCACAGCAGTGCTTTAGCCTAAATACTGATGACAGCATGCTAACAATGACAATGTTAAAATACTGATGTTTAGCAGGGAATGTTTACCATTGTCACCATTTTAAATTTAGCGTGTTAGTGGAATTTGCTAATTAGCACTGAACACAAAGTACAGCTGAGGTCTTTTGGAATGTGGATGGCGTCGTGCGAATTATGTTTTGCAGGTACTGTATTTACTGTTTGACAAACTCAAATTTTAACCTGATGATGACGCTAGATTTGAGAAAGTTATCACAATTCATCCTCCGGGGACCGTGGCTGTCTGTACATAATTTCATGGCAATCCATCCAATATTTGTTGAAATATTCTACTTTGGACCAAAGTGGTGGACAAGCCAAAAACCAGGGACTACATTCTCTCTCGAAAGGTTACTATGGGTGTCATTCTGTTGTTGTTGTTGTTAGTGTGCATGGCTAAAAGGTAACTGCATAGAACACATGGTTGCTTAACTCAAATATTTAAACACTGATTCATTTCCACAGGCAGAATTCCGGTCATTGAGGGACTGGTTGCAGTTTAAGTGAATTGGAAACTCTACATAGCCCAGAGAGGAAATATATTTGTGTCTATTTATAGTCCTGTAAAAGACTGACGACCTGTACCCTGCCACTCACCAAGTGCATGTTTGGATAGGCTCCTGTACCCCACAGTTAACAATGTATTCAATAACCATTAGTATTTATGTAACCTGCTCCATTTCACCGTCAGCACAGGGCCTCATGCCTGTCTACTGCACATCTAAGCACTGTCAGTCAAGTATATTTTTCTATGCTCAGCTTAATTCTCCTCCCACAACCTTAAAATGACTTTCATTCGATGTAAACTCTGTTATATTGACTGCTGGGTTTGAGATTATTGCAAGTAACCAGGATGCCTGGGAAAGTGGAGACAGCAAATCTGAAGGGCAGGATGGTACAGAGAAACCTGCCTCGGGAGAAATGGGAGCGCATAGAAGCTTGCTCTAGTAATTTTACACAAATTCTAATAAATAAGAGCAAACTTCCCACTAGGTTAATAGCTTAGTGACCTGATATGTGTCTAATCAAATCTTAAAATGACCAAATAATAACATCTTATCTGTCATTCCTACACTTTGTCCCTACAAACCAGCTTAGCTTACAGTTTAGTGAATTTCCTCACTACTTACGATGCAGAATCTTGATTAGCAGTCCAAGTATTCTGCTCAAACCCAGATTCAATAATTACATAATCATGATGACTCTGTCTGGAACTTTTTAAAAGATTTTAATAAACATCGTCTTTGGCAAGAAGTAGAGGTCTAATCCACCTCCGCCGTGGAGATTGATCAAATTTTTTAATCATTTAAGAATATATTTATTTTTCAACAGCCTGAAAACACTGCTATAACTCACACACACAGGGCACTGGCCTCAACCCAAGCGGTTTTGCTGCTTGTCAATATGTATTTATTACAGTCGGTTCTTTGGGGAGGGCAGCACAACTTTATGGCCGATGGTTTCTGTTCTTTGCCGGACAAAAATAATTAATTCCTTTCAACCTGGAATTCACAATCTTTAGCAGCTTTCAGAATACAAAGTTGTTCGTCCCTCTGTAAAAGCCACTAACACACATTTGCACACCTTAATGCATGCATGTTACCTGTAAATACTGTTCCACTAATAGCTTGTGTGTTTGCACTTCCGAAAACATTGATGCGTTGTTCCGTCTGTACACCTGATAATGGTAGAGATGAATAGCTGGCCATCCACTTTAGCCTGCAACAACAGGAACACTGTCTTTACACTGTATGCCCATACACTGTAATTTATATCCTGTTCTCGGCTGCTGTGACAAGCCAAATTCCCCATGGGGGTCATTACAGTTTCATCTGATCTAACCCAATTTAAAGTGCCATCGATATTGATGGCTGTTGCCGGACAAGTGTATGCTCTCACTCTTTCTCTCTCTGCCCCACTATGTTAAAATACACCACTATAACTGATGGACAGAAGTCGACACAGTAAATTAGCAAAAGTGTTCCAGTTTTAACATCTAGTTTTAGTTCTTTACAGCCATACAGTTCGTACAGAGTGATTTTGGTTTATTGTGATTTAGCCAGGAGTCAACTCATTTGTTCCAAACAGCTCACCACTGTTTCAACACAAGCCATTACAGGCAGAGTTCATTTGCATTAACATTTATGAACAAGGATAATGCAACTCAACTGGGCTGAAAAGGACTGCCGTAAAAGTATATTTTGAGTGATATTCCACTTGAGCAGACGTGACTTGAACACTCAGTTTCCTGGGACTCAAAATCTTTTCCATGTTTTGATTAGATTTTGGCACAACTGTACCCTTATACCTGGTGAATCATCAGTCAATATCCTTCATCTTATCCACACAGCAAAGTGCTTCCTTTGTGGTTACACTGGAAGAAATATTTTAAACTAGAAAAATTGGGTGGGAATGCTGAAAGCTGAAATTTATTTGCAAAACACTGCTGAAAATGCAGATATGTGAAAAAGTACATTAAAGGCTGAAGGAGAAGTATTAGAAGTAGTAGAAACAGGCTTTAGTTGTGGTTCCTGAATAACAATTGGAATGGGCTATAAATCATATCTGGGAAATTTAACAAAGTGCTTACAGATCTAGTTTAATATGTGACGACATCCCCAATAACTGTTGTCTCCATTTAACGCTACCTCTGTCAGTAGCTTTAGCACAGTGGTAAGCCTGCTGACCTTGGTACAGAAAATCAGGGGTTTGATTCCCAGTCAGGGCAAGACCAATATGACCTACGGTGTTTGAGTGATGGTTTCTTTCTCTCTGTCAGGCAACAGTTAGTTACACACACACAGCTGATGTTGATAAACTGATTAAACATCATGCTTTTTACCTCTACGTCTGTGGACAGGTTTAGCGCAGTGGTAGCACTGCTGACTTTGGTACAAGAGATCAGGGGTTCGATTCCCAGTCAGGGCAAGGCCAGGTCTTGTTATGTCTTTTTTTTCTCCCCCAATCTCCCTCCATATTTAGAACTTCCATTTATCTGTTATTCTGTGTGGCAGGTTTAGCACAGCGGTAAGACCGCTGACTTAGGTACAGAAAATGAGGGGTTCGATTCCCGATGAGGGCGAGGCCGATATAACCTAAGCTTTTTAAATGATGGTGACTTTCCTGATTGAAACTTTTACAGGTTTCTCTCTCTCTCTCTCTGTCAGGCAACAATTAGTTACACACACAGCTGATGTTGATAAACTGATTAAACATCATGCTTTTTAAATATACCTTTGTTGGCAGGTTTAGCACAGCGGTAAGACTGCTGACTTTGGTACAGAAAATGAGGGGTTTGATTCCCAGTCAGGCAGGACAAGGCCTGGGCTTTTTATGAACTTCCGTTTAAACACACCTTTGTCGGCAGGTTTGGCACAGCGCTAAATCCGCCGACTTTGACGCAGGTGATCAGGGGTTCGATTCCCAGTCAGGCCTTCTATAGTCTGTGTTTTTTGTAATTAATTATATTGCATATCTTTGTGTGTGAAGAATATGGGCATCTTGTATTACGTCTAAAATATTTAGTAAAGGTGACATTGTTCATATCGGATTCTACAGCAGTGTGTCCAATCGTGGTTTCAGGGATTGAATCAGTTATTTAGTTGTGGTTCCTGAATAACAACCAGTATGGGCTATAATATCTCCATATTTAGAACTTCCGTTTAATTCAACTCTGTCGGTGGGTTTAGCGCAGCGGTTATCTCCGCTTCCTTAGGAGCAGGAGACCAGGGTTCGATTCCAGGTGTGAAGACAAGGCCTATAAGACCTCTGATTTTTAAATGGCCATTCTCCCATTCTCTCTCCATATTTAGAACTTCCGTTTAGCTCAACTCTGTCGGTGGGTTTAGCGCAGCGGTTATCTCCACTTCCTTCGGAGCAGAAGACCAGGGTTTGATTCCAGGTGTGAAAACAAGGCCTATAAGACCTCTGATTTTTAAATGGCCATTCCCCCATTCTCTCTCCATATTTAGAACTTCCGTTTAACTCAACTCCGTCGGTGGGTTTAGCGCAGTGGTTGTCTCCGCCTCCTTGGGAGCAGGAGACCAGGGTTCGATTCCAGGTGTGAAGGCAAGGTCTATACGACCTATGGTTTTTGAATGGTCATTCCCCCATTCTCTCTCCATATTTAGAACTTCCGTTTAACTCAACTCCGTCGGCGGGTTTAGTGCAGCGGTTATCTCCGCTTCCTTGGGAGCAGGAGCCCAGGGTTCGATTCCAGGTGTGAAGGCAAGGCCTATACGACCTATGCTTTTTGAATGGCGATTCCCCCATTCTCTCTCCATATTTAGAACTTCCGTTTA
>LKNJ01006934.1:0-25096 GCA_002120245.1 Maccullochella peelii
TTATTTGTTTTGGTTTCTTTGTATGTATAGATTACTTGGCTTGTTACCAACATCTGGTGTAAATTTCATGTCAATAGCCCCATTACAAATATATTTACTGAGAAAAATGGTGACGTGTTCAATACTTATTTTACCCGCTGTATATATTGTAGAAGATTTAAAAGAAAGTCTGTGACAATGCCGTGTATTTTAGTGTTTTACCAAAAACATGAACATTTCTGAATATATACATTTTCATTTTCTAGAGGCTAGAGAAACTAGTTCAGAGACTCAGGACACCAAATTGCATGCCCAATATTCAAATATAATATTGTACTTTTAAAAGTCTATTTGGGCAGTGTACCAGTGCATCACTAGACATAGGCTCCATGGGAAATTGCAGGAAGGAATAGCCTTGGAGTCATGAGTCTCAGGGATGTATTGGAGGGTAACCCAAATAGTTAACATACTTAAACTGATAGTAATCTTCACTTCCAAAATTCACAGTACACTGCAGATTATAGTAATGTCAGATTCATGCAAGTTTAAGTGAAAATATAGGGCATTATTCTTAAGGAAAAAAACAATACTACTATGCAAAGTGTATATATACTGGTGATTATTGTCATTACAGTGATCAACTAGAGTTTGTAGTTGACTCAACTTTTATTTTACCACTGCATCACTGGTCCCCAAATCAAGCTACAAAATAACTACTATTAGCTCTATAAGCTTCTCCCTAGGCCTATCCCAATACTTCCTGATAGCCCACTCTTTTACCAAGTGCTAAATACTATAGTTAGTTAAACTATATTACTATACATATACATGCATATACTGTATAGGTCCAGATGTTTTTGCTTGTGGTTGGTCAGCATTTTCAGTGTAATATAGGGCAGCCAGGTAGAGTCTAGAAGTAAAGAGATAAATGTAAATAATAGCAAAGACTGTACACGTTATTATATAATACAATACTAATTAATAATGACAGTATTTGCTATGATTTTATAAAACCTAATTAATTGAATAAATATGTGTGACTTTTAGTCGTCAATGCTTATAAAAAGAGTCACTTATATGACCAACACGCTAGCTGCCAGCCATTTCCTCTTGTCCCTGGTTTGGTGCAGTGGATGTAGACACTGCAGAGGGTCCTCGTGTGTGGATATCCTGCGCATGGTTCAGGGATGGAGGTCCATTTCTCCACTCTCTTGGGGCCGGTGGTAGATGATGCTGCAGTCTAGTAGATGTGGTTTCTGATACTATACATATTCAATTCAATTCAGTTTTATTTATGTAGTTACCTCAGGGCACTTTTTCATATAGAGCAGGTCTAGACTGACTCTTTATGTTTACAGAGACCCAACAATTCCCACCATGAGCAGCACTAGGAGACAGTGGCAAGGAAAAACTTCCTTTTAACAGGCAGAAACCTCGAGCAGAACCAGAACCAGGCTCTGGGTGGGCAGTCATCTGCCTCGACCGGTTTGGTTGAGAGAGAGGAGAGGGATAGAGAGAGAGAGAACATACAGTAGTACAGCACAGTACAATTCTACATACAGATGTAAAGTAATAGCAGTGCTAATGCTATTAATGTTAATATTAATACAAAAAATACTAATACCAATATAATAATAGTAATACTAATAATTAGACCAATAACAGCAATAGCAGCAGCGGCCACCGAGCAGGAACACGGGGGCAGCATCCATAGATCCAGACTCCGCAGCTCTGCAGCCACAGATCCAGACTCCGCAGCTCCTCAACCACAGAGCCAGGCTCCGCAACCACATACCCAGACTCCGCAGCTCCGCAACCACAGATCCAGACTCCACAGCTCCGGAGGCAGAAAACACTCGGAGAAAGCAACAGAAGGAGAGAGAGAGAGAGGAGAGAAAGGGAAGCAGTCGAGTTAGTAACAAGCATTAATGGGATAAGGGTGCGTACAGATGGAGAGGGAGAGGAGGAGAGAGGATCTCAGTGCATCATGGGAAGTCTCCCGGCAGTCTAGACCTATAGCAGCATAACTAAGGGGTGGCTCAGGGCTCACCTGAGTCAGCCCTACTATAAGCTTTATCAAAGAGGAAAGTCTTCAACCTACTCTTAAATGTGAGGAGAGCGTCTGCCTCCCATAAACAAAATAGGAGCTGGTTCCACAGAAGAGGAGCTTGATAGCTGAAGGCTCTGGCTCCCATTCTACTTTTAGAGACTCTAGGAACCACAAGGAACCCTGCATTCTGGGAGTGCAGTGCTCTAGTGGGGTAATAGGGTACTATGAGCTCTTTAAGATATGATGGTGNGAGAGCAGGAGGAAAGAGAACATACAGTAGTACAGTACAGCACAGTTCTACATACAGATGTAAAGTAACAGTAGTGGTAATGGTATTGATGTTAAAATTAATACAAATAATACTAATAGCAATATAATAATAGTAATACTAATAATAAGACCAATAACAACAATAGCAGCAGCAGCTGTTGAGCAGGAACACGGGGGCAGTAGGCTAGGTGGCCCGCAACCACAGATCCAGACTGCAGCTCTGGAGGCAGAAACACCTGCAGAAAGCAACAGAAGGAGAGAGAGAGAGGAGAGAAAGGGAAGCAATCAAGTTAGTAACAAGCATTAATGGGATAAGAGTGCGTACAGATGGAGAGGGAGAGGAGGAGAGAGGATCTCAGTGCATCATGGGAAGTCTACCAGCAGTCTAGACCTATAGCAGCATAACTAAGGGCTGGCTCAGGGCTCACCTGATTTTAAATTCTATTCTGGATTTTACAGGGAGCCAGTGCAGAGAAGCTAATATGGGAGAAATATGATCCCTTTTCCTGGTTCTTGTCAGTAAGCGTGCCACAGCATTCTGGATCAACTGGAGAGTCTTAAGGGACTTATTGGGGCAGCCTGATGTAGTTGCATAGACTATGCCCTTTTGATGCGTCGTTATGCAATTTTTTTCCTGACCCACTGTTTTATCTACTCTGACCTCATACTGATCCTCCCATTACACTGCCTAAAATCGCATATGTTCAAGACCATTTAAAAGGTGGCTGGCAAGGTAGGGAGAAAAATAGGTCAGAAACTGACAGGTTAAACAAAAAGTAAATTGTTCTGATATTCTGCTTTAACAATGTTTTGTTTTACAAAATGATACTGGAACTTTAACTCAAGATGGTTTGCAGCAGGTTGCCTCCAATCTTTGGTAGCCAACTCGACTAGAGCTTGCCAGCTAGCTTAATTAACAGTTAAACTGTCAAGCAAGCTAGCACGTATTGAAATCTCTCAGCATTGTCAGGACAATCATGGTTTAGCAGAATATCAGAGCAACTCAAATTACACCAGGCTACGTAATGCAGGCTATTTTGACCATTTCCTAGCTATAACATTTATCAATGAAAAGGAACTAGGCTTTCTTTAATTTTAGTTTATTAAGCTTTTTTTACACTCCTATTTTCACATAATAATGTTTGTATGTTATATTTTATATATATTTTATTTACAGTTTGTCAAATGTTATCAATCACATTTTGCAGTCTATGCGCACACATTTGCACCCATGGCAACCCTGAAACCACAGAGCACCCCCACATAACAAATCCCAATTTAATCCCTGGTTACAACCATACCCGGTCTCCCCTATCTGTTCAGCAGGGCAGGCTGTGCGCAAACAGGAGTTTTTATTTTTATTTATTTTTTTTTAAAAAGTCAAACGGCAGGTGCTCAAGCCCCCTTTGTGTTTGATGGGGAGCTTTGGGTTCTTCAGTCAGTTGTCCCTCCCTGATTTCACCAACTTCATTTCTTAAGCAGCATCAGCTCTTCAACACTGAAGCGCCTCACAGCTGGAATTTATTTTAATCCAACATGAAGCTAAATCTACTCAAGATGCATGGTTTTAAATTTTAAAGAACTGAACACCTGAACGGGGGAAATGTGTAGTCTCAAAACCATCTCTCAACATCTGTTGGTTGGTTACACACGGAGTGTCTGTACCCTGTAGATGATCCAGATTTTGATGAATATTTGGAGGAGGAATGAGGAGTAGAAGATCTATCCATGAAACACTGAATAGCCCTCATTGTCACTAAAAGTTCCTTCATAATTTCAACCTGATCGCTAGGCACAGGTTCAGCATAATCAGTTATCTCATCTTCCCTTTTACTGTCAGGCTCATGTCTCCTCTGTTCCTCTTGTGTATCATCCTATGACTTATGTGTGTCTGTTGTATGATGTGTGCATTCTGTTTGACATGCAGCACCTCTAGCTTCAGGATATTGGACATCATAATCTTCTAGATAAGCAGGGGGTCGAGTTTCACGACCAAAACGTCGAAGAGTCCCATCTAAAAACTCCGGCTTGAAGGACCATGTAAATTAGGAGGTTCAGAATAAAAGATTGGCTATCATCGGACTGGCATCTAATCAAAATGCATAGGAATAGGAATGAAGATGAAGTCAGGAAATGTCAATCCTTTAAACAGGGTTTATTTTTCCTCCAAAAACTCAAATTCTCCAAAACTCAAATGATTGCATCATGAACAGACAGGAAAAGGAAAAAAGACTGAATCTGAAAGAACACAAAATACAAGGGATTAGAAATTAGTCTCAAATGTCCATCTTAAAGAAATAAGGATAAATAAAGTTCAAATCAACACACATGATAAAGCTGTACCAGCAACTGTGCTTATCTATCAATAGCACAACGTCAATAATACTAATAAAAATGGCATCAGTTCCCATAGTTTGATTCTTACAGTTTTTCTGTATTGCTATAACACTAAACCCCATTCTCTGAACCACATGCTCAGTGGTCACTCTTTTGGCAGAACCATAAACAATTTTCACCTAGTCAGACACTATTTGCAGATCTCATTGACTCTTTTTGCAAAACTCTAAACATTCTCACACACTAAAACACATTTTGCACTTTGATGCACTTGTGATGCAAATGGTAACCACTGGTGGCAAAAGTTAAACACAAATAAAGCCCAGATGTCATAGCTTACACACACACACAACTTAAAATTGATCACGTTTGTTGCTAATGATGAGGAGGAGGACGAGGAAGAGCACGACCAAGACCAAGACCAGTAATTTCATTGTTTTTTTCCAGTAATTTGCACTACTGTAATAGACCATATTTTAGTTCATGGAATGACGATGAGGGAAGCAGGATAAAGAGTCCAACCTCATCTCAGGGTCCATCACTGTTTGTTCTCCCAACAGCAAAGGCTCTCAAAGTTGACATGGTCCTTCAAAACAATGCCATCAGACTGCGTGAAATACAGCAGCGGGTTGTAGAAGACAATGCAAATTTTGAGCCTCTCCACTATTGGTCGTGTCCTCCAACGCAACAGGTTGCGCATGAAGCAAGTGTACAGAGTAGTAGCAACGATTAGCATCAAAATGTGCAATTAAGTGTACATTCATACACATTCAGTGCTGATTGTTTACAGTACCATACTATACTACATACTACTGTCAAGCAGCATTACCTACAGTATATTGTAATGTGTGTAAATCAGGAGTGCATACACTCTACAGGTTAGGTTCAATAGGAAGCAGGGTTCAATTTGTTGAAGTCCATGGTCAGCATGGTGGTAATGTGACCCTATGCGTGGCCATAAGTAATCGTGGTGGTTCTCCACCGTCATGCCATCTTGGGGCCGTATAACACCCTACATCTTCTTACATTTCTGGGTGGTCTTCGGGATGTCTTGTTTGGGCATGAGCAGCAGAATCATGAGCAGGCAGAGCATCCTGTCTATGTCATAGTTTGGGACAACGTCAGTTTTCACTGTGCTATCCGGGAGTGGCCTTCCACCATACTCTCCTTTCCTCAACCCAACAGAAGAGTTTTTCTTCATGGCGGTGGAAAGTATATGACCGACAACCCTATACCAGGGAAAATCTCCTACAGGCCATGGAATATGCCTGTGGTGATGTAGGTGTGGAGTCTTGCCAAGGTTGGATCTGGCGCAACAGAGGGTTTTTTCCCCCGTTGCCTGGCTAGGGAGAACATTGCCTGCGATGTAGATGAAGTCCTCTGGCCTGACCCAGCGCAAAGATGTGATGCCGAATGAATCACTTGATGAGTTTGATTTTGCAGTTCTATTGTACTGTAATGTGTTTTTCCATTTACATTTTCTTTGTCCTTTTGCAGTACTTTATTTTTACTGTATGTAAATACTGAATCCACTGAGTTATGATTTTTTTTAAAAATGCATTTATTGTTTATAAACAAACATTTTCTGGAGCTACATACACACAGTGTTTTCCATTTTTTGATGTAGTGTGTAGTGAATGCTCTGTAGTGTTTTTATTGTAATTGGCTTGTATGATTTGAAAACATTGTTTAGTTTTGAGCACAGATAAAACTGTTTTGAGGCGATTGTTGCAAGAAGAGTCAGAGGTTCTCTGAATGTAGTTTGAAAATTTGGGTCTGTGTTTATAGTTTTGAAAAAAGGGAAGGTTTGAAGAAATGTGTTTTAGTAATTGTGAAAAACTGTAACACACTATCTACAATCAAACAGAAAATCCCAAAATGCATTTGCTACAAGTATCCCAAACCTATGGTCACTAGGTGGCACTGTGGTTCCATGGAACAACAGGGTACACAGGTGAACAGTCTAACTAACTCAATATTCATGCTATGATCAAAGTTGGAGCAATCATAGAAAAAGAAGACGTGTTAAGTAACATTATCACCTTGACAATCGATTTTATCAGAACACAAACAAGCTTAAACACAGAGGACTCTTCCCAGACACTTTCTTCAGGAATGCAGCCCAAGATTTGAGTCACATCTGTTGAGTTTCTCTTTATGTTTACCAGCGTGAGAGGAGAGGGAGAGATTCAATATGTGTGTGTATGTGTGTGGGGGGAGAGAAGGTGTAAAGGTCCCAGACAAAGGGGGGCAGAGAAGAAGAGCAGATTCCTCCTTTGTATGACATTTATTCAGTCTTTACAGGTAAAACTCCAGTCTCTGTCCCCAGAGAAGATAGTCTTTTGATTGTCCGGTATGTTCTTAGGTTTTCCTTGTTTGTAATCCGATGAAGCTAGAGTCTAGGCTGTTTCCAGCCCTGCTGTCAGTCTTATTAGCATGACACAAATAGAGAGTCAAAGTCTAGTTCCCAGGTCTGGGAGGTGTCAGGGTGACATTGTTGTGGTAATCCTCCAGTATGGAGTATTGATATTACAACATAATGGGATATAAGTACTCAATATATATTAGTTGTAGGTATAAATAGTAGTAAATCAGAGATAGTAATGCGTGTACTCCACATACTGTGTGTGCGAGACTAGAACAAGACGGCAGGATTGAAGAAGACTGAGTGAAAGATCTAATGTAACATCAGTAACAGCACAAAGGTTTAGTTTCGAGATGAGGCAATGTTTTTTAAAAATATAGTCTGAGAAAGCTAGATAATGGAGTAAAGTAATATGTGAGGATGTGCCTCATGAGCGGGAAAACACCAAACCTACCCGTGTATGAGATAGGCTGGAATAGGCTATAGCTAGGAAGGTGCCGGCTCTCCCGAGAAATAACCGTGTCAGCGAAAACGAGAAAACAGGGAATTTGGGGGCCGAGCAGATGACACAGTTCCATATTAAAGTACACCATTATGTTTGGCAAATGTGACTGGATATTTTTAAGAAAATAGGTGGAGAGATTGTTTTACTCCACCCAAAAGAGGCAGACTTTGTTAGCCTTTAAAAGAGTGTGTATCAGCAGTTTTTCCTTCAGTTGGTTTCCGGGACCAGCTCGGGTTTGTCCTTGTTTTGAGGAATAAACTCTATGCATCAACCTCTGACCGATTGCCAGTGAATACTTTGAAACTTTTTGAGACTCTAATAGTAAGACAACGGTACTGAAGATTAAGCGCTGGTGAGAGGAGTCTGCTCTCCACCACTGGCCTGAGGTCAGGCTTCTCCACACTCCAACATCTTTATTGTGGGGAGTGTTATTCAGATCACTAAAAAGGTTTCACATGCCCATAAACCGTTCCTGCCTTGTTGCCTTCTCAACCCACTTACAGCCAGTCCATGTGGCTATATACTAATTTGGGAACACAAAGGCTGTTTTCCCTACACCTAGGAGTACAAAGACATTCATGGCCGTGCAGTTGCTTGGTATTGTATCGCTCTTCAAGTTGGGATTTCTGGTAAGTATTTCTACTTGTGCTACAATCAGCATGGCCATGTATTAACACTCCTACACTGCCGGACAACCCTGCGCTAATTTCCGCAATGCCTAATTTGGTCTGAATGCAGCCTTCATGGTACGTGCTATACCAGGCGCCCATCGTTGGGGAATTTCATCAAATAAATGGCTCTCCTCTAGAGAAATCAAGATTTATCAGGTTATTTTAAATAATTACAATTAGTTTATATTCATCTCCGACAAATGCAATACTATACGTGTAAAAAAACAAAAAAAAAACAAAAAAAACACACCTTACTAAGAAGTACGGTCTCCTTCTTGATCCACAGATGGAATTTTCCTTCCCTGGGGACTCTGTACACAATTAAGACTGTCGGCAAAATTTATCATGTATAGTCATTTATTATTTTGCAGGCTATGTAGTGTTTTGTCCTCGAGGGGAACAGGAGAACAGGTTGTTTAGTGCTGATGCTTCGATAAGATGTTCGCTAAAGTAAGAGAGATACTTAGACCAAGGTCCGACAGTATTTTTGTCTCCCTTGCCTGGTTGTGTTCATGCCGTTATAAATACGGGACTGTTTCCCACCTTTGGGGTCAGACTCTTTGTATACATGATCTCTGTCCTTTCAGCTGAAACAGATTGACTGTGACCGTCGTTATCTGTTCGCTTCTTCTGTCTTAATCCTTACCTGCCATTTGCTTATTCTATTTTTGCCCCTTATTTGTTACTTTTTAATTCTTCTGCTTAATTAAATCTACAAAAGACAACCGTTTGTTGAATCATCATTTGTTCACTTCTCCACAAGGGAAATCAGAATTTCCACCACACACACACACACACACACACACACACAAAAGTTCCACTTATATTCTTCTTAAGTGTAAAATAAAAAGTAGAACTAAACCAAACAAAACATGTGGTGCAAGGAGAGCCAGTGACGGAGTGAGACAGGAAGAATGGGGACAGCTGATCCTAAATGTATTCTGGATGGACTGGCCAGGTACACCAAAACAAGCTCTGCCTACCAGACCTGGAGGGAAACAAAACAAGCAGCAGCCCAGGGCCAGACACAAAGACACAGGCCATGGCAGAGCCAGAGGGCAGTCACACAGTAACAAGAGTAAATGTTACTTCCTCCCATGCATACTGTACATAGTATGTTACACATACAGTAAAGTGTACACAAAGCTTACATTTAAAGACAAAATAGCCAACAAATATGAATTAACCATTTACATATATATGTTACTGCTGGCAAATATAGTATTAATGGAATAATACACTCTGATCCAGGTGGTTTTGAAAAAAACAAAACCACAACATTCTGCATTGTGTGTTTTTTTAATAACTGCACATAATACATAGGATATGTCTGGTGATGATATTCTATAGTTTTGTTGTCAACAAATCCCATGTGCAGATTCAAACCAACAGTGAATGCATCTACTAACACGTATTGTTAGTGTACGTCACAGCTCTCTTTCTCTGAGCCATGGAAAAAATAAAATACATCAGTGAGCCACACTGTTGTTCCTTCATCACCATGAACACACACACGTTTATTTATACACTGTCCTGCTGCCCCAAATATTCACTAGAGCACTAAATGTGGATTCATCTGCTGCTGAAAATGCTCCCCAACAAACGCACCATTTCCTCCTGTTTGAGTAACGTTTGCCAAAAACTGTTTTAGGAAAACACTTTTTTAAAGAAACTATATACTTATGAGGTGTTTTTAAAGATTTCTGTCCTCAGTAGGAACCAATGGGCTTGGAGCTGAGAGCAACAGACAGGAAGTCAGAAAGTATCGACAAATGGACTAACATTGTTGGTTTTGGTCTTCTCATGGAATTTGTTGACAAGAAAAATATAGAATAACACCTACTGAACCTGTAAGTTCCTGCAGAGTCAAGATCTTTTCCCATGAGATGTGTACATTATTTTGCTATAGTTGCTAAACTTCCTGTTAGGAATTGTGGCTTCATGGTTTCAGTTGGGGTGAGGGGTGTAGAGGTTGGACCCAAATGTAGACATACTCAAGGTTGAAATGGTAAACAGGTTTATAGAACTTACTTTGGGTGGATGCAGGTAGACAAGAGCATGAAACAAAAAAGTCCAGAAACACAAAAGGTTTCTTGCAAGTAGCGTGGAAAAAGTCCAGTAACCGGTGATCCAGGAGTGAAGAACATGAAACGTGGAACTTGAAGAACTAAACCAAAACACTAAACTTTCAGCACGAGAACAGACTTGAACTAAGAGTGACAGCAGAGTGTCAAACAATAACCCGACAAGGAACACAGGCAAGAGACAGGCATAAGTAGGGGAAGACTAATGAGGGAAACAGCACCAGGTGAGTAACAAGACACAGGTGAACATAATCAGCAGACAAACAAGACAAGGGAAGACACTAGGGCAGAAACACACAGGAACACAGAAAAAACACAAGACATGACTTCAAAATAAAATCCTAACATAAACAAAACTAGATAAAAGTCCATGGATCCTAACACTTCCTGTGTCAGAGTTTCTTCACCTTAGGGGACACCTGCATGATGAACTGACATGCAAACAGGAGATATCTGATTGAAGCTGATACATGTTCAATTAAAAACAAACATTATGAATTCATTTGGGGATCCTTCCACGATTCTGAAAATATAATTCACATCACAAATCAAATGACACCTGTCTAATTGCTGTGGTATGACAACTTTCGGACCTAAACATGGAGTCAGGTCAAAAAAGGATTTAGAAACAGCTCTATGTTAGTGAGCTAGCTGATTTTAGCTGTTGCACTAAATCAGTCCTGTGGGTGTCTGCATTTCTCTTTGTTTTTCTTCTTGCAGCAAGATTGAAATCAGATGATACTGAATGAACGTAGTAGACTCATGAAGCTTGGTCCTCTTCAGACATAGGTATGACTGTGCTGGTCAACAATTAATGAACAAGACGATCCTGTCATTAGTGTCCAGATACCTGATCATTCAGACTGTATGAGGTGACTTTTCTCATCAGAATCTTTCCTAAAGCTTTCCGGACACGGTGGAAGACTACAAAAACTATCCAATAGAAAGAGGACTATTGAGCAGAGCTCGAAATCATCATCTACATTTCTGAAACTTGACTGTTTGACATTTTAAATCTTTTAAATGTGTATAGCAGCTTTTACTGGAACAGACCATGATTAAAAATTTCATTCTGACTCAACTTACCAGTCACATATGAAGCAGATTGTTAATATACTGACCCGGTGACTTTTAGGGAACTAGCCTATTTATCAAGGCTGGACAGTGAAAATTAGGATGGACAGGATCTCAGAAGTTAATAATATATATAAATAATATTTTAGTGTACTTACAAAGAGTGTTGGGGGAAAATTATTTTTTTTAAATCCCCAAATCTGATGTTTGGATTTTGTTGTTTGTTTGTTGTTCTACAGCAGAGTGTGGAGTCTCCAACATGCTAAATACAGAGTTTCCACTCAGGGGCAAAGATTTCAAAGGGAGACCCAGCAGTGTAGTCAACGTCGCAGCCTCCCTCCCTGACGAGCCAAATAACTTTTACGCCCGTTTCGAGGTTAATAACGCCAACCTCCCGGAGAGAGCCCCGACCCCTGCTGAGGCGACCCTGTCAATCACCAAGGCCGACGTGCGCAAGGCATTCAAGCGCATCAATACACGCAAAGTGGCCGGGCCAGACGGCATCCCAGGTCGAGTACTCAGAACGTGCGCGGCGCAGCTGGCCGGTGTGTTTACGGACATATTCAACCTCGCCCTTTCTACGTGCACAGTTCCATCCTGCTTCAAATCATCCATCATTGTACCGGTGCCGAAGAAAAGCAAGGTAACATGCTTAAATGATTGGCGTCCTGTTGCCCTCACTCCCATAGCAAGTAAATGCTTGGAGAGGCTGGTTAAGGACCTTATCCATAACATGTTACCGCCCACCCTGGATCCCCACCAGTTTGCCTACCGGCATGACAGATCCACGGACGACACCCTAGCCTCAACACTCCACCCCGCCCTCACCCACCTGGAGAAGAGGAACTCTTATGTCAGGATGCTGTCCCCTCCAGACTCGACACCAAGTTAAGGGGTCTAGGACTCAGCCCCAGCCTGTGCAGCTGGATACTGGACTTCCTAACGGGTCGACGCCAGGTGGTGAGGATGGGCTCCAACACCTCTGCCCTTCTGACCCTCAACACAGGAGCCCCTCAGGGCTGTGTGATGAGCCCCCTCCTCTATTCCCTGTACACCCATGACTGTGTCGCCACACACAGCTCCAACTTGGTGATTAAGTTCGCTGACGACACGACGGTGATAGGCCTGATCAGCGACAGCGACGAGATGGCCTATAGGAGAGAGTTCAACAACCTGTCACAGTGGTGCCAGGAGAACAACCTCGCTCTCAACATCGACAAGACCAAGGAGCTGATTGTGGACTTCAGGAAAAAAGGAGGGAAGCCGGACCCCATCACCATCAACGGGTGTTGAGAGTCAGCAGCTTCAAGTTCCTCGGCGTCCATATCACTGAGGACCTCAGCTGGGACGAGCATACCGGCCACGTGGAGAAGAAGGCCCAACAACGCCTCTTCCACCTCAGACGGCTGAAGAAGTTCGGTATGGGGCCCAAGATCCTACGGGCCTTCTACAGGGGCACAACAGAGAGCATCCTGACTGGTTGCATCACCGCCTGGCTTGGGAACTGCACTGCCCTCAACTGCGAAGCACTACAGAGGGTCGTGCGGTCAGCCCAACGCATCAGTGGATGTGAGCTTCCCTCCATCCAGGATATATACAAGGAACGGTGTATCAGTAGAGCCCACAGGATTATTAGAGACCCCAACCATCCTAACCACACACTGTTTCAGCTGCTACCATCTGGCAAGCGGTACCACAGCCTCAAAGCCCGGACCAGCAGGCTACGACAGCTTTTGCCACCAAGCCACCAGGCTCTTGAACTATGGACAATAAGAACTACATATTATATTATATAATACTACATACTCACACCCTCTCCCCTTATATATCACCTCATACCGTTATATACATGTATATACTACTGACATATTGCTGCTATTCTCTTAACTGTTTATTTCTTGTTTATTTAAGAGTACTTTAGTTATTTATTGTCACACTGGAAGACAGAGAACCAAAACATAAGAATTTTACTGTCTTATACTTGTATGGGGCACGTAACAATAAAGGATCTTGAATCTTGAATCTTGAAGATGAACATTATTCTTTGTCCCAACCAAGGTGTTGCCTCCTACAGTAAGGTGTAACCTTAGGGGGCTAAACCTGCACCTCCTCCCAAAATGACAGGGTCTAGGACTTAAGGCAGATTCATCCTTCTCCATGGAGGTGTTGCAGGCCTTTTCTCTAGTCCTGCATTTAAATCCTGTTTGAGTACAGTACAGTATTAACAAATATTATCAATAAAATGTACTTGAAGTATCAAAGCACTTGTCCGGTAATAAATTGTCCCAATATGACATTAGTGGGAGAGGAAAGAAGAAAAAACAGAGTTATACAAATCTGTATTAATTGATCTGACTTTTCTCTAGTTTGTTTTTTGTGAAATACTGGATAATTTGAACAGTTATTTAAATGACAGCCTCTGAAAAGTTTAGAGGGGAACTAACAACTCATAGACATCAGAAACATGACAAAGAGCCCCAACTACACACTGCTTCTTTTGTAAGAGGTCACAAACCAAAAAGGTTGGGAACCATTGGCTTCATATTAAACAATGCATTTTATAAGCTTGTCATTATTTTTTTATGTAAAATCTTCATTTGAAAAGTAACTAGTAACTACAGCAGCTGTCAGATACATGTAGTGGAGTAGAAGTATAAAGTAATCTAAAACGGAACTACTCAAGTAAAGTACATCAGAATGTACAATCAATGTTGGAAATACTTTACCATTGAGCCTGCTGAATGTCACCTGTTCATCAGGAAGTGCGTGTTCGTGAGATGTCATCATGAGCAGAATTGACGCTCCGCAAAACTGCCATACAAGGCTGCCTGATCTGCACTGCTTGTTGTCAAGTTTCATTCCCAAATGTTACCAAAGAGTAAAAAGAAGAATTCCACACTGCGAAGCTTCTAGTCCTGCTTTCAGCAAACAAAAAGATCAAAAGTTTAGCATTGTGAGTAGTCATATTAGAGGACCTGAAACAATTAGAAAATATTAATAATAATACGGATGTCAGTGACGTGTCATCAGAGCACATATTAAGTTACACGCTAAATGTCATTCTAAAGCTAAGCGGTCCATGACTAATATGACAGGTGGTCAAGGGGACATGACAGTCATGAAGATATTAGATGACAGAATATTAGCTTAAAGTGATGTTGGGTGCAAATGAGAGAGAGAGCAACTACTGCAATGTAATATTAAATCTAAAAAAACTCTCAGTAAATTGGCTAGCCATGATGATGGTGATGGTGTTCTGGTGAACAGAATATTCATTTTGCAGTTAGTCTGACTTAGTTCTATATTTTATTTAAGTTAGTTTCCGTATCATATTAAAAACAAAAATTCAGATTAAGGCCTTATGATTCTTAAGTCAAACAAGAGGAGGAAGAATCTGGTTATGACTGGTACAGCAGCTCTGGACCACTCATGACTTTCATTCAAACCTAAGAGAAAATTCAAAATATGGGAAAATTGGTGAATGCCACAAATTCTCTCACGACTTGTACATGCCACTTACAAATGAATCTGTTCATCTGAGTGGTTCTTGCATGAGGTCCATTGATAAAGAAGCATAACCTTTACAGAGCCAAAAGCTAATGATGCATTTGAGTGATCCTCATCAAGTGGAACATTCTTAGCACCAGAATAACTTCCCAGAGCCCGGCAGATGTCAGAGGGAAAACAATTAGATCAAGGGCACAAACAAATTACACTACTTAAAAGAACATAACATTAAACAATATTAACATTTAACATATATATTAGATAACACAACATTGCAGGCAAACAGGCAAAATCCAAAGTATATCCACACACCTCCCAAATCAAAGCCAAACTCCATCAAACTAAGTAGTCATTTAGCACAGATTGTCCATGAGCAGTTAACTGATAGCAGCCAAAGCTGAGCAGTACTGCTGAAACAACCTGTAACTTCAGTTCCTACTGCTGCAGTTACTTGATCATGCTTCAGATTTAGCATGTTAATGCCTTTGACATTTGACATCCCTTTAAATAGTTAATGTTAAGATGTTAACAATACTGTTTAACAATATGTTCTGTTTATTTATAAGAATTAAGTAAATAGAGAACACAAAATACTCATTTCTGTGCGTGAATTACTGTTTATGGTAAATAAATAGGCATAAACTCCAAGTGGCAACTTCCATGGCACCTAAACTTAGTCATTTGTAATGATACACTTCAACACATGATGGTTGACTGGCAAGAAATGTTGGCAGGTTATTGGTGAATATATCCAAATCTTTTCATTTCTTCCTAACAGCCTCCATGTAGTGCTCAACAGGGTACTGACAGGGACACACCATGGAGTTTGTCTGCCTGCTACAGTATGATTTGCATTCTGCAGTGACTTTTTCATTGATCAACCTTTTACGGTGTATTGATAACTAGCAGTGACTGATGACCACCTAATCACAAACACATGTTATATACCTGATGTATCTGCTGACTACATGAAGTGATAAAGACCGCTCAAATGCACCATTCAACAAATTGCCACAACTGGTTGTGTAATTTAAATTGTGGCAAAAGAAGGCCAAATTGCTTGGAGCCTTTGGAACAGGACAGCCTTACGGACCTGTTACTGGTCTTGAAATGCAGACATCAAAACAGGCATCGTTTAACCATGGAGAGAGCAACTGTACATGGGGAAACATATATTGGCAACAGCAGAAAGAAAATGACAAAAGGCAAATTAACAGTACATACAAGAATTAATTTACAGCTGTGCTGTGACATCCCAGCAGCTGTTTTGAATCGGATCCCCAGGCACCCATTAAGGGAATGCAATGGGGCAAACTAAAATCTTACATAGGTCCCACAGCATTCCTCTGAAATCAGGAACAATAACATCCAGTTAGAACAACCTCCAGAGGTTCAGTGTCCAGTAAAACCTGTGGACAGACAGTCCTGTCCACATGACAGTCGCTGCAGTGTGGACAGCAGCAGGCCCGTGCACTCCTAAGTCTCTGTCTTTCCACCGTTGTAGTACACGAGGCCAGCCCTGGTGCCCAGCACCCTCCTCCACTCCACCCTCTGTTAGTAGAGGCTCCAGGCCTGCTGATGCTGGGGGTAAAGTGATGAAGAGCTAGAGGATGAGGCAGTGAGCTCACCAGGGCCTAGCTGCTTTCCACACACACACATTCAGTCCAGCTTCTCTTTCTGGACCAGCTTCGGAGCATCTACAAAGTCCAGTCCATTAAAGAGAATAAGGCCACCCGTCACCACGCTGGCTGTTCCCCAGAACAGAACATAGGCCAGAGTCTCTGTCCATGTGTCACCTGACAGGGGACAGCAGGTCATATGGAGTCAGTGGAGGACATTCCAAACTAATTTTGCATCCTGTGTCAAAATATTGGGGGAACTTTCCAAAAGTAGTTATTAGTACATACATTTTTGGAGCCTGGTATGAATTCATTAGATAGATCAGATAAATAAACCCTAATGTTGTTTTGTTTGTGGGTATGAAAGTGTATTGCAGTTTGTCTTACCGGCCATTAGCAGGCAGATGATACACATGGAGAATGCTACCACCATGATGATAGGCAACTAGAAAAGGAAAAGAAGACCAAAGTCACGTTAAAGACTTTGGACAAAGAAAAACTCATAAATCTTTCTGAACCCTTCTTACCGTCAGAAACTTCCAGTCTTTGGGGTCACGCAGTGGGGTGGCCCAATCAGCTTCCTCCACAGCAAAGTTCCCCAGGAACAGATCGATGGAGTCCTGAATTAAAGATTTTGGATTTAGATTTACTGTCCCAGAGGGAGATTTGTTTTTACAGTCAGTACAACACAGCAACATACAGATACAGACAATACATAAAATCTTCATGTGTACATTCATGCCCCTTCCAGGATCCCAGCTCACAGTGTCAGTGAGGCAGTTTGTTCAGGTCTGCTAAAGCAGAAGGGACAAAACTGAACCCTTCTGCTGGATGGAGTGGTGTCTGATGTGCTAATGACCAGTACTTTTGTTTAGTCCACGTCCAACAGTGAAGTGAGAAATAGAGTTTTGATGGCTGTAACAGAGTTATGGTCACTGAGTAGTGAGAGTATGGCAGAGTCATCAGAGTATTTGAAGTATGTGGGGATGGCTGAAGGGCCAGTACAGTCATTTGTGTAGAGGGTGTAAAGGAAGGGACTAAGGACACAGCCCTGAGTGGCTCCGGTGTTGGTGATGAAGGTTGATGATGTTACTGTGCCTGTTCTAACAGCCTGTGGTCTGCTGCTGAGGAAGATGTGTAGCCAGTGGATGGTGAGGGAGGGATGTTGACATGGGGACGTTTCTTGACCATCTGGTGGTGCAGAATTGTGTTGAAGGTGGAGCTGAAGTCAACAAAAAGGATTGAAGCAAAGTTGCCTGGTGGTTCCAGATGTTGGAGGAGGGAGTGGAGGAGACATGCCACCCACAGCATCCTCTGTCCATTGTTTGGCCCTGTAGGCAAACTGGTGGGGGTCAAGCTGTGGTCTGATGGCTGTCAGGATGGTGTTCAGAAACAGTTGTTCCAGGTGTTTCATGAGAGTTTGTTTTCCTCTGAGGCTGTGCTTAATATGGGCGGTGAGCCAGGGTTTGGAGTTGGGTATTTCTTGAATGTTCTTGTAGGTATGGTGGCAGGTATGCAGAACTTGATATAGTCAGTGATAACAGACCGATTTTGAATGCACTGCACAATTACACTGAACAGATCAACTGTTTCCCACTGTTACAACAGTTATTCTTTTCCACGTTGATGTTTTTGCACTTGAGTACATCTCTAAACACCCAGCATTAACTATTCAGCTGCGCAAACTGCTGCTACATGACAGCTTCCGACAAACTGTCGGATCGGGTTCAGGCTGTTTTATTGCGTAAAGCTTCAGGTTTTGTTTTGGTTATTTTCAAATGTAATTCATTCATTAACATATTTTACATTTCAAATTTTGTCTCTACATTGTGTCAGCACATGATAGGTCTCAAGAACCGTGGTCATGTAGCTCATGGACAATTCTACTAAATAGTATGCTGTAACTGAATATAACTGACAGGTTTACATTTCAACTTAGTGCATCACAGCACCTGGAATGAATCCTCATCATTTACCAGAATGGTGTTCATGTACTTCAGAAGGTCACCCACAAAAGCTGTGTGTACAAAGTTTCTCTTTTGATACAGAATGTCTTGAGCCATTGCAGTCTTATTTTGTACTTTTGGCCATAATTTCTTTAGGTTATATAACATTTTACTAATGTCATTGTTGAGATGTGGGACGCAGCAACGCTGCTAGACATGCGGTATATTATTTGGGAATGAAAACAAAAGTAAATAAGCCTGAAATGTTCAGTGTAATTGTGCAGAGCATTGAAAAACTGCTTGTGACGAACAGACTATTTGAGTACTCACTCAGATACACTGTGTGTTTTAGTGCCCTCTAGCTGCTCTAAAAATGTCGTACCACATTGTTGATACTCACTTACATTGTTGTTTAGTTAATATGGTGGACATACCACATGGGCTATGTTGTAATGGTAAAGTCAATGCAGCAGCAGCACCATCCTTTCAATACATAGGTAGCAGGTTCATTTCACCTTGTACTTTAAGTACAGATTAAGTTTAATCTGGCAGGATGCCTCTAATACTTGATATACTCATTGTATTAATACGACTGTAAAACACAGATCACTAATCCACACAGATACAGCAGCACTCAAATCCATGAAGGTTTGGACCCACCTGTCTAAAACCATCAGAGAAGTTGTTTTTGTAATATCGGATCATGGAGTTCCAGCCGTCCATCAGCAGCCCCCACTGAGTCCTCTTCCCTGTCCTGAAAGACCAACATGTAGTTCAACACCATATAGAAAATCACTAATGTCCCCAGAGGATGAATCCAAAACATTTTGGTAACTCCTGACCTTTCCTCAAGCATCACCATTTACACTTGTACACTTTAACATACAAAACTATCTAAACCTAACTCATCACATTTAATTCAATTCAATTCAATTTTATTTATATAGCGCCATATCATAACAAAGTTATCTCAGGGCACTTTGTCATAAAGAGCAGGTCTAGACCGACTCCTTATGGCATTTACAGAGGACATTTATGTTTCCCAGAGAATAAACCCTCTGGAAACATCATGAGCTTTCTTTTTGCACGTGAACCGTATGCTCATAATGTTAGACAGGTTTCACAGTCATGATGTGTATTCTAAATATTGACTACTGTTCTCTGTAAACCTGCTTAAATTGTATTCTAACTTCACACTAAAGCTTGCTTCTGTTTCAAGTGAAAACTGGGTCCAAGTGACTGGATACATCAGTCAGTAGTGATCAGTCAGGGCCAGTTAAATTGGAAAATGGCTGACAAGATGGCAGTGTATTGGCAGTGAATTGCTAATGAAATAGCCATTTAGTGTGACTTTCATACTGGGATTAGATACCGCCCACCCAGAGCCTGGTTCTGCTGGAGGTTTCTGCCTGTTAAAAAGGAGTTTTTCCTTGCCACTGTTGCTTGTGCTTGCTCTTGGTGGGAATTGTTGGGTCTCTGTACACATAAGGAGTCGGTCTAGACCTGCTCTTTATGACAAAGTGCCCTGAGATAACGTTGTTATGATATGGCACTATATAAATAAAACTGAATTGAATTGAATTGAATTAGCGATTTCTTTAGTTTTTCCTGAATCCTCATAATTCATCTTACATGAATATCCAAAGCACATTTTCAAGACATCGGGACATTATTTGTTATAACATATTGCTCTGGACCAAAGTGTTGAGTGGAGGGACAAGTGGCAGGATAGACAGACTAGCCAACATCTCCATCCTAGACCTTTGTCACTAGCAGGTAGTTAGCATGTGTTTGCTAGCTATTCGCTGTGTGAAAACTGACCTGGTGAAGTCGGTCTTCAAGGCACCAGTACCTGCATACTGCTTGGCACAGGCATCAGCATTGTCTGCCCAGGCTGCATGTGGACAGACAGGGGAGAGGACAGAACACAAAACAGAAAGAAAAATAGAGGAAACACATCAGATTAACATTTATGACCTTAAATGTAGGCGTGCCAGGTGATTGGTTCAAAGGAAACTACTGAGGCCACTGCTGTGTCAGGGAAAGCCCACCGTTTTTGTACATCTTCTCGAAGCCGGCCTGCTCTTCAATCTGCTGGCCCATGTGGAGGACTCCCATTCTCTGCAGGCACACACACATTTCAGCTGAGAGGTAAGTCCAAAATGAACCTAGTGACTCATTTGTCAAAAGCTATTAAGCTAAAAGCTACTACTGACTGATGTATCCAGTCACTTGGGCCCAATTTTCACATTAGAACACAATTGAAGCAGGTCAAATATATTTCATGATATTTTAGTAAGAAGCCTCCATGTTTTCTGATCTGCTCCTGTTTTAAGTTGCTGATAATGCAACACTTCCTGCATGTTTACCTGTTGTCTTGATGAATCCAGTATAATGTCCATTTTCACAACACTTTAATGTGAAACATCTGCAGGAAGTGTGGAGTTTCATTGACAGCCGTTTAACACTGATGGAAAAAAAGTCGAATAGACACACTGAGAGCAGCAGATGGGTGAGCACGCCATGACTGCTGTGGTACTGGACATTATGCTGAACTCATCATGTGAGCCTTTTTAAATACAGGTAAATTCCACCCCTTCTCGGTTTTTTGTACCCAGTCTCTGTGTGTTCATGCTGTCCATGCCCCAAACTATTATTTGAGATTACTTCAATAGCAGATTTTCTTGGAGAACTTACAGTATCAATGCTGTTCATAAGAATTACAAATTGTGCAACAATTCAGATTTTATTAAATGTTCCTCTAATTAATATGAATCATGCAATGACTTGCAGGGAAACAATGCTGAACTTCAAATTAAGTTGGACTAATTAATATCCATATTGAGCAAACGTGGAGCATGGAGAAGTGGATTGGGCTGCAGCAGTGGTTTGAGACATTTATATGTTTTTTACGCTTAATTTTATACAACATGTTCCCGCTGGAATCCTGAGAACAGCCACTGCTCTCTATGCTCAGTTGTTTTTACTATTGTGTCCACCACCTGTATGATTCTGGGATCCTACCTGTAGCTGGGACTGCAGCGAGCGTCGGGCCAGCATGCACTGGATGACATTGGTACGGTCCAGACAGTCCATGCAGTTGCTCCGAAACGTCCCCTCCTGGTTCATCAGCACCTTCCCATCTGCGTCCACCAGGAAATATCTGAATCCACATACACACCATTACTTCTGATGTAGAGTACATAGAGATCTACCTGGTGTACTTGTATATCGGCTCACACACAATGCGAAAAGCACACTGACCCAAATTCATCCTGCATTTCAGCAACCATGTCCAATAAGATCTGCAGGCGGTGCCACCTCATCCGACTGCACTCCTTATGGAAGTCAAAAGCGATATACCTGCAGAAAAGCAAGCACTTACCAAAAACAGAATCACCTCAACCAAATTTTAGGTGGAGTAAATCTGAGGCACTAAAAGCACCCAGAAACATGTGAGGGCTAAAGGACAGAGCTGCTAGTAATCTTACTTGATCATGCCATTACCCAAACTGGTCACCATCTTGTCAAATGCCAGCTCCAGTGGCTTCTCTGAGCCCTTTTGGTTGATCTGTGAAAAAAGGATGCCATGAACTCAGTGTTCTTATCTAAAAAGTATGCTAACAACCATAACTGAGTAGTTCATTGTCATGGTGTTATTTCCTCTGACTGCTTCTTTCTAGTTGGGTCATATCATAGGCTAAACAGAGTGAAATCAACATCCAGCTGGAACATTGATTTCATAAAATGAAAGTAATACGGGTGATATAATCAACAGATGTAATAATTACACGTTTTCATCTTACCAAGTTCAAAATGACTTGTCTTCCATAGAGAATAATCTGTGAGTCGAAGTGTCTCTGGAATCCATCCAACTAGAGAGATAAACCGCGAGAAGAGGAAGACTCCATGAGAAATGAAGAGAAATAAGATTACTAATACACAGAGGGCCTTGTTTTGTCTATAAGTCTATAAACGTACAGACTGCTTACATGGTTGACTGTTTTGCTGATCTGTGGTTTTGGCTTGTACTTGAGATTGGGCCTTTGGGACCAGTAGAAGGGCATGGAGCCTCTTGTCTATGAAGAAAAGGGGCATAAGGCATTAACATACCATCATCCTGCTTTCATAAACTCGTTCCTCCATTACAAATCAACATTTACAAAGCCTATTAAAGCCCCAAATTGGAGTGGGTTTAGCACCATTTTCATCCCCCTGTCAGAGTCATGTAGCACAGTCTATGTTGGAGTCCACATTCCAATGTGGATATGACCACAACAGGAATGTAGACTGTGAGGAGTCTGTGCAGGAAAGTGGACACAACAACTGTGGTGGTGGTGGTGGTGGGGTATACTGAATGTAACAAACTGAAAACACGCTCAAATTGTTTTAACTATATTTCAAGCGTTAATGTTGTATAGTATTTACAGAAAGAGAAAGTTGACAGAACATCAGCACAGCAGAAATTTCAAGGCTGAGAATAACTCTGACTTCCTTATAGCCAGTCTGAATGGCAGACTTGACTGAACCTCTCCTGTAGCATTATTGCTTTGGCTCACCTGAACAAACGAAGCCTTGGCACTGTTGTACTGCACTATCTGCTCTGTCTCCACATAGTTAGCAGCGTGGCCTTCTGAATCAATGCCTACAGAAAGAAACACAAAAAACAGATTGAGAGGTTAGACATCTAATGGCTTTGAAGTCCCAGTAACACAGAGACAGTTAGCTTTTCATTGACTTAGTGCCCTTGGATGTGCCAGAAGCAAGTAACATGAAACTCAGTTGAATGATTGTATTTACTGACAACTGACATGAAACTAATATGTAACGACGCATTTCATTTGTTGCTGGTTTTGTCTTTGAGTACATACGGCATAACTAATTTTCATGAATGAGCTGCAAATGTGTCTGCTGAAGGACAGACTGAAGTGTACATCAGATCTGTGACAGAGACAGAGAGTAGAGCAACCGGAATGTGACGCAGCCGCATCCAGTGGAAAAGAGAGCTCAGTGGAGTGGATAGCAGTGTTACCTCGGACATAGTAGCGGACGCCGGCTCTGAAACAGCTCCTCCTGGAGACAATACTCCACTCAAACACCTTTCCATTGATGCAGCTTGACTTCATGGTGATGACTAGTCAACAGATGTGTTAAGAAACCAACAGTATGACATGAAATAGTAAGGAGTCAGTGCCATACACATTAAAAAAGAACATATAAAGAATAAGATTTTCTACATCTTAATAGTCATCCTGGTCAAGGACTGAAAAGCACTCTCCTGTCAACACAATATAAAGCACATGGAGCAGTTTTACAAGTCATAAAATCTAAAAAAATAAAGCCATAAAGGCTCCAATCAAATGGACACATTTAATGCTTAAGTCAGATAACATGGTGAGATGGGCCTGACATGAAAGGGCTCACACTCATTCACTAAAAAAGTATTGTCCATTTGACATTTTATGAGTGGAGGCATAAACAGTGGCAGGAAAGGATACAACCGTGGACAACAGGATACACAAACTTGTGTAACTGTAAGATGAGAGCAGTGTTAGACAATGAAATGCTTTACTTCCATGCTGGTTATTATCATTCTGTGTACAGTCCTTCTGTAATACAACTTAAGGTTACCTATGTAACCTTGGTTCTCTGAATAGAATGAGATGTCTCACAATCAGATAGTCCCCTCCCCGTTTTTTCCATCACACAAATTACGCTGCTGGAAGATGTCCGTTCTGATGAGACATCTCAGTAGTGATACTTACAGAACCAGGGTTACACAAGTAACCTTAAGCTCTCTTTCACAGCATTATTTTCAGTGTCTCTCTATGGGATATAGGGAGACTTTTGGCAGACAAGCTATCGTTAAGAGTGACTGGGTGCTGTGTTTCAACACTTAGTTTGAAGCAGACTGACCCATTAGGACCAGCTTGTTTGTTATGTTTTGTTATTTTAAAGAAAAAAGATCATTTAAAAATTAAAAAGTTTTTATTAGCTGACATTGGTCCAAATATACAGTACTGATAAACAATATGCTCGCAGTTTCCAGAAGCCTCTGCTGAAAGTATTCAAAGATAATGACAACAGCAGAGAGAGACACAATGAAAAAGTGTTATTCTCATGTTGTAATAGTAATACATAAAGTACATCTGACCAGCCTATAGGAACATGCTGATAATCATGATGGTTTTGTATGGTATACATTCTTTGTACGTGGGCACTACTGACTTCAGTAGTTTAGTTGGGTGTTGATGAGTTGGCTTGATTAATGGTTGAACTCAGTTGTTGTATCCGAATGGAAACTAATGTATCAATGGAAAGATATTTGCTGCAGGCACCTGGTGCTTCAAGCACGTTGGTGTAGCCAACAAGATACAGCAGTCAAGTGTCCTTCCCATGGTGAAGGCAGCTGGACCTGAAGACAGTTCCGGACCCTAATTTCATAATTCTCAGAAGTGTTCCTGAGCATACTCAGGGGGACGTATCCCATAGTGAGAAGTCAAATAAATGCTATGAAAGAGAAGAGTCCTTTTGCCTTACCTCTGGCTGTGCAATGAAGTCCCTCAACAGATGGCCATTCCAGACAAAGCGCTGATCTGCCTGGAACAAGGACAGTTACCACATGTTATATTGATCGATCAAGCCAGATGAAACCAATCAATTAGTTAAACTTCAAGCATGCCTCAAGG